>PVJL010010995.1:0-45596 GCA_004026885.1 Lyroderma lyra
TAATGTGACTTCTCCTTCCATCACCTTATATTTAGCTTCCCCCCCTCCTCTCCCACCCCCTCCCCTTTCTCCCCTCCCTAACCCACTCGTCCCCAAATAAACATTAAACTATCGATTGTGTCCATGGGTTATTTGTTTGTTCATTTCTTTTTTTCTTTGCTTTCAGTTTTATATTCCGCATATGAGTGAAATCATGCAGATATTGATTCTCTGTATGTAATGTGATTTTCTGTCTACTGTCAAGTCTTCAGTTCCAGTCATTTGTTGATGATTTTTCTGCACATTATGGTAGGCACCAGCCACAAAAGGCTACTGAGTACTTGAAACGTGGCTAGTCTGAATTGCGATGTACTATTATGCATAAAATACATACCAGATGATATACTAGGAAAAAAAAAATATATATATATACACACATACATATACATATGATATCTCAATAATAATTTCATATTAACTATATGTTGAAATAACAACATTTTGGATATACTGGGTTAAATAAAATGTTATCAATTTATCTGCCTCTGTTTACTTTTTAATGTGACTACTGGAAAATGTGAAGTTACACAAATGACTTGCAGTCATGGCTCACACTATTTCTATGGCACAGCACTGGTGATGGGCCCAGCTATTGTTTTTTTGTTTTGTTTTGTTTTGTATTTATTTTGTGTGAGTTTCTGTGAGTGTCTAAATCTGTAAATGTTTTTTATCAAACTTGAGAAAATTTTAGCTATTGTTCCAATATATTTTGTCCCATTCTCTCTCTCCTCTCCCTGAACTTCAATTACATGTATATTAGACCTTTAACATTGTTTTACTCATAACTGAAGTTCTTTTCTATCCCTGTTCTTCAGACAGGACAATTTCCATTGATCTACCAATAAATTTTACTGACATGTCCTTATGTTTATTTCCAAAAGTTAAGCCTATTTAACAATTTAAAAAAAGTTTCAGATATTTTATTCTTCAGTTCTAGAATTTCTATTATTTCTCATAGTCTCTGTCTCTGCTTGGATGTCTTATTCGTTTATTCAGTACAGACATATTTTCCTGTACAAAGTTATTATATAATAGCACAAAATTATAATAGCTTTAATATCTGCCTGCTAATTCTAGCATCTGGGTCATCTTGGGATTGGTTTCTATTGATTGCCTTCCTCTTGAATACTGGTCACATTTTCTTATTTCTTCATATGTCTGTCTACCTTATCCTAGACATTGTAGAATATATAATGTATACTTTGGATTTCATTGTTTCTTTAAAGAGAACTGATTTTTTTGAGCAAGTAGTTAATTTGGCTGTACTTAAATTTCAAACTGTCACTTTGGTCACAGAAAGCAGTAAAAATCACTGTTCAGTTAATTGAGATACTTTTGAGTCCATCCTGTACATGTGTGGTTCAGAGTCAGCCAGAGATTTGGGGAGAGTTTATGCACAGAATTTGGGGCTCCCCTCTCTGGCTTTCTCCTTTCCAAGGTTCCCCACTCCAAATTTTTCAGATGCTAAGGTTATAGGTAAGTCTGTCTTGTGATTCTTCATGCTAGTAAGACTACAGTTTTAACCATTCAGTTGGTATTGACTGTGGCCTGCCCATAGGCAAAAAGCCATTAAAAACTGAGATATTTATCCTGTCATAGTCCCTTTTTCCAAATGCAGGGAGTTGTGCAGTATTTGTCTGCATTTGGTTTCTCTCCAATGCCTTCAGGTAGCTTTCTCTTATATTTTGTCCAGGTTTACTTGTTATCCACAAATGAACTGGTCTCACAGGAGCTACTTTTCTTGCCAGACGTTGCAAGTCCATGTATTACATATATAAAACAGAATACTCAGTGAGTCTAGGAAAGCTCATGAAATATTAATAAATAACAACATGACAGAATCCTAGAACTGCAGACCTGAAAGACATCAACCATCTAGGCTTATTGTTCTCATGAGTGTATGGTATCCTCCCTCCCTTCCCAGATTAAGTTTGGAAATGTATGAGGGGGGTTTTGTTTCGTTTCTCTGACTAAGAGAAGTGCTACCGGCATTTAAGGGAAGGGATCAAGGATGCTAATCATCTAGCAATGCACAAGAGAGTTTTGCACAGTGAAAGACTGCTCCATCCAAAATGTTAAAATGACCCCATTTACAAACACTGGGAATCTAAGCTGCATTTTAAAGATGCAACCTGAGAATCTGGGTTTTAGCACCAGTGGTTTTTAATATGAAGTGTATCGACAGGTTTCTTAGGTTTCCAGCAACAGAAATGAATTTTGGCTTATTTACACATAAAAAGGACTGGGCAGCTACAAGATCATTTAGTCACACAACTAGGCTTGGAAAATGAGCAGAAACCAGGGAGGCCAGGATCACACTAGAAAACCACACTTGTGAGAATACTACTGTGGCTGTCACAGAAAAGTAGATGATATATGCTTCCCACCACGCCCATCCCACTACACAATGCTTTTGCTCCTCCTACTTCCTCCACAAATCTGATGTTACTGCTGCTGCTATAACCACCAGGGTGCACTCTAGATTGTTCCTTCATATCCCTATCTCCTGATTCAAAGTCTGGGACAAGTATGAATGAATGACCATACTTGGGTCACATATCTGTACCTAATCTACAGGGAAGCTAGAAAAACAAGTACCTTATGATTTTAGCTTCTCAAATGTGAGGTGGGGTCTGTTTCCTACCCAGACTCAAAAAGAGGGGAGTGCCTCCAAACAAGGTCTCAGCCAAGAGCTGGTATCAACTACCAGGCATGTGAACAAGAGACTTTAGGTGACTCTAGTTCTTCATCTTTCAGCTGAGAACCCAGACTTCCTACGGGGGAGATAAGTTGTTTTGTTGCCTGTCAGACGCAGAGAACCTGTGAGAAATAATAAATGATTATCATTTCACACCCCTAAGTTTCTTACTGATATGTCATATATATCCTTCCATGTTAAAAATATACTTATTAATCATTTAAAATTGCTCTATAATTGGAATATCAGAAGAAGAGAGAGAATGGAACAAAAGGAGTATCTGAAATAATAGGAACTGAGAATTTTACAAATTAGTGACAGACCCTAAATCATACATTCAGGAAGCTCAGAAAATACTGAGCAGGATAAATACTGAAAAATGCACACCTAGGCATATCATATTCAAACCACAGAAAACCAAAGACAAGGAGAAAAATCTTAAAAGAAGACAGAGAACAAATGTTACCTACAAAAAAACAAGGATAAGAATCACAGTGGGTTTTCTCATTAGAAACCATGCAAATAAGAGGATAGAGTGAAATATTTAAAGTGCTTAAAGAAAAAAATACCAGTCCAGAAGTTCATATACAGTGAAATTATCCTTCAGATGGAATGAAAAATAAAGATTTTCTCAGACAAACAAAAAAATTTATTACCATCAGATCTGCCCTGCAAGATGGTAAAAGAAGTTCTTCAAGGAGAAAGAAAATGATATCGGTCAAAAACTTGAATCTATATAAAGAAAAGAAGAGCAAGAAAGAAGGAATAAGTGAGAATAATGTATTAATAAAATCTATTATTTTCCTTACTCTTAATTGATCTAAAAGATAACTGTTTGCTTAAAGTAATAATAGCAATGAACTGGGTGATTACGGCATGTGAGGAGTGAAATGACTGACAGCAATGTTGTAGGTGGGAGGAATTGGGATTACTCAGTCATAAGGTATCTGTACTACCTAGGAAGAAGTATATTGTTTATTTAAAAGTATACTTAGATTAGTTGTACATTTATACTGCAAACTGCAGGACCATCATTAAAAAAAATTGTTTTTTAAAGGGATTATATATCTGGACAGAGCATGACAATTTATTTATTTATTATTATTATTTTCTTTTTTTTTTTTTGGTAAGTGGGTAGTTCCCTGGCTAGGAATCAAACCCAGGCCGCAGCATTGACAGCGCCAGCGCCGAAGCCTTAAGCCACTACACCACCAGGGAACTCCTAAAAAATTTTTTGAAGAAGCATAATTGATATGTTGAGACAGTAGAAAGATCAGTGGTTGTCAGGGGTTTAGAGTGGGGTAGAGGAAGATGGTTGACTAGGTGAAGCAAGGGGGAATTTTTAGGGTGGTGAAAGTATTTTGTATGATACTACCATGATGGATACATGACACTGTGCCTTTTTCAAAACCCATAGAAATTTACAACATAAATAGTAAAACTTAGGTAAGCAAATTTTTAGAAAAACCAGTTAGGATGTTGGGAGATCCCAGAATAGAATGCAGAATGTGACAAAACAATATAAATATAATATAAATGTATGACACACCTAATGAAAGAGGTATTAGAAAAGGTGCTGACCTGGAAATGAGTGGAATCTGTAAGACAAATGACAAAAGGAACTGCACATAAGCACTCTGCTCTGGTGGAGAAAGCAGTTTCCCATGTAGGTGTGAGTCAATCATTCAGGTACTACTATATATACATGTACACAGAAATCAAATGGTTAAAGTGACAAGATGGCAGATGGTGGTGGCCAAGTATCTCACTGTGGGGGTGGGAGTTTATAGATAAGCAAGGGGAGGAGGCTAGAATGATTCACATGGTAATGAAGTAGAGTTGCAGACATAGGTATGAACTTACACTTAGTTGAATATAGATACAGATGGTTACATATAAAAATATTTACACATACACACGCTCATAGAGCAGGACAGTATACAGATATGTTTCCTTGCTCTGTCAGTAAAGGGTCTAAAAACCAAAGACACCCCAGTAGCAATGAGTAAATATGAACCCCCAATCTTGCTTTATAATACCATTCTCCAAGAAAAGGAAACCAAGTCTACTTGGAGAATTAGCCGATTTTAGCATCAGGCCAGAGAATATACAAAATAAGCCTAGGACAACTTTTAGTGACAAAAATAAGGAAGTGCTCCAAAAACAAAACAAAAATGCACATATTGATGAGGCCACGTTAAAGAGACAGGAACAAACTGAAAGAGCTCCAAATGGTCCAAGGTGGAACAATTAGAGCAACAAAATGAAGTAGTATTGGATTATAACCCCAAATATAAAGTAAGTATCTGTGAGTCCATATTGATATAAAGAAATGAGGAGAAGTGAGACTCTTCTAAGCAGAATTTCAAGTAATTTATGTTGATTTTCTGCCCTCAGGGGGTAGAGCATAACTCCCTACTCCTTTGTGGGCTACATATAGCAACTTCTTTCCAAAGAGTACAGCATGCGAAGGCAGGAAGACAGAGTAACTACAGTTGAGAAAACTGGCAAACACTTCTCAGACAGGTGATTTTTCAGCACCGGCAGCAATAAGTCATGCTATTAGTGTGTAATTTTGATGATGTAATGAGAATGACACTTTATTTCTATCAGTTTCCTCCCCCAAATCCATAAACTCAGCCTAACATTAAGAAAAACACCAGACAAATCCCAATAGAGGAACAGTTTACAAAATACCTAACCACGATTCTTCAAAACTGTTGTCACCAAAAACAAGTCTGAAAAGATGAGAGCCTAAAGAGACACAGGACTAAATGTAATGTGGAGTCTTGGATGAGATCCTGGCACAGAAAATGGATTTTAGACAAAAACTAAGGAAATTTGGATGAAGTACGGTCTTTAATTAATAATAACATCTCAATAGTGGTTCATTAAATATAACAAATGTATCAAATTAATGTAAGATGTTAATAACAGGAGAAATTGGGTGTAAGGTATATGGTAACTATGGTATTATCTTTGTAATTTTTCTCTAAACCTAAAACCATTCTAAATAAAAAAGCAATTATTTATTTTTAAAAAAGTGAAAATACCAAAAACAAGTACCAATTTACTGCCCCCCAAAATGTAATAAACATAGCTATGATTATTAAGCAATAAACACCAAGTTCAATGTGTCTTTTTCCCAAAAGATAAATTATATATTACATGGAAACAGAATAGAATAGCTGTAAAATCTGCAAAGATTCTACTTTTTCAAAAATTATGATCGTTTGCTGTTTTCTAACAGACAAAAGAAAGCAAATTGCTTCTCAGTATGCTGAAAGAGGAAAACAGCTAAGATTGGATATTATGATTGAACTGGCTCAAATGGGGTAATAAGACCTGTAACTGGGTCACTTTGGGTCCCCAAGAGACTTAATAATCAAAAGCGTTAGACATTCGTTAGCATAGCACAAAACCTGGTTCTAAGTTGCACACACACTTGTTTACAGCTTCCTTTCACTAAAACCAAGTCAGTCTGCGCTTGAGGATGTGATGTGGGAAGATCAGACAGTGAAGAGTCCTACCTCTGGGCAGAGGGCCCAGGTAAACGCTGGGTGCCGCTTGCACTGCCTTTGGTTTCCTGAACACACCCATCTTCTAGCAATTAAAGTGACAAAGTAAAGCCTAGCCTAGTGAGGAGAGATACACCAAACTTGGCAGGTACTAACATAATGTTGCTGGTACTGGTACTCATAGTAGTGATAGCTAACGTTTACTAAGACATACCATGTACTTTTTTAAGCACTTTACATACACTTTATCAGAACTTAATGTTAACTACAGGTAACCTCCATATAACACCATTGTTAGGTTCCTAAAAATGCCATGTTATGTGAATCTGTGTTACACAAAACAAAGAACAAGTACAAAAGAGGGGGTTAGGTTCCAAAAATTTTAAAAACGTACTATTATACTTTTATAAGAGAAGTATCTTTATTAAAGCAATTTTTACCTATGTATAATACAGTAAAAAGAAAAACACAAAATTTTAAAATGTATGTACTTAGTACTCCACAATTAAAATTGATTTAAAATTCTAGTAAATTTTCAAATTCTGCAGTCAAATCCGATATGACATCCATGCTCAAATGAAAATTTTCAAATGAGATATTTTTTGCTCTTAAAAGCTCTTACTACGTTCCATATTGTTCAGAGATCTCCCTGATTTTGAATGAGGTATTTTTTGCTCTTAGAAGCTCTTACTATGCTCGATGTTGTTCGGGGATTTCTCTAATTCTCAAACCATGTTAGAATGAAACTGTGTTCTAGAAGTGCCATGTCATACAGGGGTTACCTGTATAGAGATTGCCTTATCTGGGTTCAAAAGCCAGCTGTGCAACCTGATCAAGTTATTTGCTTCTTTGTGTCTCAGTTTCCTCATCTGTAAAATGCAGATCTTAACAGTCTTCTTATAAGGATTCAATGAAGTATGCATATTATTAACCCCACTTACAAGTAAGAACTGAGACACAAAGAGATAAAATAACTTGCCCAAGGCCATCTCCCTAGCTTGGATACGAACTCATGAAAAAAGTCCCAGGGTCCACATTTTTAACCTGTGGGCTACCGCTGCTCTTTGGAAAAGCAGCCAATGACAAACAGGCGTTGGTTACAGCAGAACACAAAATGCAATAAAGGAAAGGGGTCTGGTGTTAGGAGAAAGACGGGACTTCCATGTGGACAGTTTATATTTACTAAGAGTTTGGGAATGACAGACAGGCTTCTAGGGAAAAGTTCAGGCCTGAGGACAGAGATTTGGGGAAGATCTTTAGAAAAGTGAGGGTTAAAGTAATGAAAATAGATCTCAAAGGGACAAGAGCAAGAAAAAGTAGCCTAATAGCAGGGGAGTCTAAAACAGCAGAGGAAAAAAGAATCAGAGGAGACAGAGGCATCCATCAGATAGGAGGACTAGCGGACCCCTCACCATCGTGCGCCAGGGAAAGGCCCAGCACTCTGCCCTCCTCAGTGCCAGCCTCAGCCCAGACCAGCTGAACCCTTCCCGGGTACCCAGTGGCAGCAGTCCCAATCTTTAGGGTCAGCCTTATGATACTATCTCTGCCTCTGCTTGGATGGTTAGTCATTTCCTAAGGTCATTAATGTGAAATCTTCGAAAACAGAAATAGCAACATTTCCTATTGGTATCCCTAGTGCTGAAGGTGTCTTTGGCCTTTCCATGTCTCTGCCCCAAGTGAGATTACATCCTATGTGAGGATAAAGACATAATACTCCATACTCCTTACCAAGTGCTTACTGTAGACAGAAGCATAGGTTCAGAGCTGACTCGATCTCTGGTGATGACATGAGCTGGGGTGAATTAAAAGTGACCTTGGGACAGAGGGCATACATTCCCTCAGTAGCACCTTAGTAAGTCCAAGGATGCTGGAGAAAACTTACAAGGCTCTGGATTCTGCACAGTTTTCGTTGGCAAGTAAAGTACCTGGAGAAAGAATGGAAACATGTCCACCACCTCTGAACCCAGAAGGCAAGTCATGAAAAAGACAAACGTCACTTACTGTCACCTCAGTAGGCAGCAAATCCACGGCCATTCTCTCCTTAGCTTTCCTGCCACGGGACAGCAGCATGTTGTCCAGGTTGATCTGGAGAGGAAAAAAGTGTCATGAGGAAATCCAGTATCAAGGGATGGCTTAGAGAGAGGTAGGTACAACCACCCACATGTCCGTTAGGTGCCAACAAAGCCACTCCACATGAATGATGCAAACCAAGTAAAAAGATGTGCTTACCACATCGGTGAAGCTCTAAGGCAATTTGTCAATCTCCTTTTCCTCTTTGTATTAACCATACTTAGGATTGATAACTTAACATCCATGGAGGGTCGATTAGCAAACTCTGACTCACCCCCAGATATCTGGAGTCCTTAGATAGCTTTAAACTACATACTCTAACAATTACAGAGAACATGAATTTCCCAGGCTGCCACTTTCAAACACAGCCAGTCAGTCCTAACTCTGCTTGCCCTGCCTGGCCCTTTCCTTCCCAAAGAAAGAACACTAAAGGTGCTTGCCCACATTTGTCCTCTCTCTGCCTCATGAGGGACCCAGGTGCTTGCTTTGAGTGGCCTGCCTGGGGCTGTGTTCTTCCCAGGGAACAGTGAGCAAAATACAATGGCTGTCCAGAAAGTATCCAACCATGCAACATGAAAACAAGAGGATTTATGGCTGGATTTTTTTTCTGGACAGCCTTCGTATAACCAGCAAACTCTCCCTGTGTCTGTCTCTCTGTGTCTACCTTAGCATACGTCACTCAGTGTTACATGGTTAAAACACTCACTCTCACACAAGATGCACACCAGACTGTTATTCCATCGTCCCTCCTAAGCACAAATTTCACAGGTAGGTAACTCCTATGGAATAGCTCAAAACAGCTCCAGTCTCTCACACACAAACCCCAACTGGGAGAGCAAGGTAAGCGGGTGCCTGGGCAGCCAGACAAGTGTCAGAGAAAGGTCTTGGCCCCAGCTGCCTGCACTAGCTGCCTGAATTTGCAGGGGGCTTTGATGGTACAGCACCTGGTGTGAGAGCCCAACAGGCTCAGTATGGGGTGTAATCACAGGCTGCCACACCTCAGCCAGCATGAGAGCAGCTGCTGTATAAGTCATCATAGATACTATATGATGCACTCCTTCTCCATGCCAGGAACCTTGACTGCTTCTCATTTATTATTTTTAATCCTCACAATGACTCTAAAAACGTAAGCATTGCTACCCCATTTTACAAGAGGTGAGAGACTGAGAACAAGGGAGCGTGGTGACTTGCCTAAAGAAACAAAAATGCTTAAGTATCAGAGACAGGAAGGGAACACTGGTCCAAGTCCAAGACCCCAGTTAAATGTGGCAAACTGCCTGGCCACTCTGTGCCTCAGTTTCTTTATCTGTAAAATGGGGATAGTATATAGACAACCTACCTGTTACTGGAGGATGAAATGAATTAATTCACCAAAGGTGCTAGATTAGTGCCTGGTATACGTAAGTTATCTATAGATATTACCTATTGTGTTTATTGTTTTACTTATAAGTCTCAGAAAAAGCAGTCACAAAAGCCCCCTACCCACAGCAGTCCCGGGCATGCCCAGCTCCCTCCCCGCGGAGAAAGGCCGCTCAGGCCAGGGACAGGCCTCCTGACCTAGCATCGTGAGGCGTCTCCCCTGTGCTCATGCCCAGCCCCATCTGACCCTACACATTACCCACTCACACAGAGATAGGCGCTGGCACCGCCCGAAAGAGGCAAAGGAGCTTCTCAGCCCCAGTCAGGCCACCCTAGGAACCAGGTCTCCCTGGCCACCAACCACAAAAACGCAGCTAGCGGTCTTCGTAAGCCCACGGACCCCAGGAGAACTACAACTCCCAGCATGCCCAAGGCCTGCGCTAACTACACTTCCCAGAGGGCGCAGCGGCTCGGCCCCTTTCTCACAGGTAATCACTCCCCTGACTTGAGCTCAAGTGCTTGCTGTACGTATAAGGGCCACCCAATGCGGAAGGTTGCACTTGACTAATAAGGTGACTTTGCTCTGAGTGCTGGCTGCCCAAATCAGGGCAGACTTGTTTTGTTGAGCAGACAAAATGATTTGAAAAAAACAAACAAACCTGAATTTAGATTAACTTTAAGAGGATCAGTGCATAATTAGCTCTCCTCAGCTTGTTATGATTATTTTTAATTATTGTAATGTTTGCCATACAAATAATATAACGTATCCACAGGAACAATTTAAAAACAAATGCATATCCATGTACCCAACACTTTGCTTAGGAAAAAAAAAACAAACAAAAAATGACTAGAATTTTGGAAGCCTTGTCCACAATGCTCCCCATTGATTTTTCTAAATTGTGTTAAATATTACCTTGCTTAGCTTGATGGGTACTCCATATGTATGTGTCCCTAAACAATAAGTGTTTACTTTTGCAAGTTTTTTTTATCTTTATACAAACAGAATCTGCAATATGGTCTTTTGTGATTAATAGGCTCAATATGAACCTAGATTCCTCTATCTCGATACATGCCAAGTTAATTCATTTTCACTGTTGTATAAGAGTCCTTTATTCATCCTGTTGAGTAAAGGATGTCCAAACCTCTAGAAAAATTTTGAGTTTATTTGAGCCAAAAAAACTGAGGACATACCTGGAAAAAAGATCTCAACAGACTGAGAAAATGCTCCAGAGAATGACAGTTTTGCAGTTGATTTTACATATTTAGAATAAAAGGAGAAAAATGTAAGGGAAGTTACATAGAATCCATTGTTGGTAGATTAAGGAGGCAAAGGAAAGCAAAGCAGGAAATCTTTGAATAAAATGAAAAATAGCAAGATACCTATTTCTTTTACATTGGTGGGTACAGGATAGTTAATATGACAGGTGTGTGTGTGTGTGTGTGTGTGTGAGAGAGAGAGAGAGAGAGAGAGAGAGAGAGAGAGAGAGAATGTGGGGAACAAGCTAACAATGAGGAGTTTCATGGTCTCCTGATCTGGTGCCAGTGGTTATATCTTCCAGGGGTCTGGAAAAGATTATTCTGACATTTCAAATGCATGTTATCCTAGCTGCATAAGAACAATGGACAGAGCTCACTCAAGGTAAAGGCTGACCTTTGCTGAGGAAGCTATGGATCTGGTACATGACTACCCACCATGACTTGCCCAGTTAGGAATTTATGATGAGACCACCCTGTGTAGTTACTTTTGGTCAATAAACTTGTCAGGTCAGCCATGTGGCCTCATTAGCTTGTGTAACCTCCTTTTCATTCACAATTCATTCAACAAAAATACATATTCAACACCTATTTTGCACCTGGCATTGTTCTAGATCAATGGTTCTCAAACTTTTTCCACTTGTGTACCCCTTTTAAACCCATTTCTAGAAAGTATACCCCTTGTCTTTAAAACAGCTGTTTTTAAATACTGACACTTTTGTTCAGGGCCTATCTTAACGTAAAATAGTGGAAATAAGGTAATGTTAGGAAAGAAAAATAATTACACTAAATGTGCAAACCACAGATTTAATTTTACAATATTTGTAACAGTTAAATATTGATAGTGATGATCAAGTATTTAAACATCAAATTAAAAAACTACTTGAAAAGAATCACAGTTAAGGACAACGCACTTAGTTTTACTCAGTCAATAACTAAATTGATCAAACAATCTGGCTACGGATATATTTATATGTTTTGGGAATTTCTAGAAACATCACAAATGGATTGTTCTGAAACTGCAGTAATGATTGGTAGAAGAGTGGTTTGGGGGAAGGGTTCACAGCCACGCCCTCACCAATCATTATTTGCTAATGTGATCTAATTTTTAAGTATCTCCATTAACAGTGATTCAAACTTAACATTTATTGTCCCATAACTACTGTTTTGCATTTTTTTACTTTACTTGTTTTTTTCACCATTACTATTTTTCACATACCCCTGAATGGCCCAGCACGTACCCACCCCACTGCCTCGGGGTACACAAACCACAGCTTGGGAAACAATGTTCTAGATACTACAAATATACCAGCAAACGAAACTGTTAAAACATTTGCATTCATGCAGCTTAAATTCTCCTGGGTGAGAGAAGAAAGGTAATAAACAAGAATAATAAATAGTATGTCTTTAGATAGTGATGAGTGCTAATGAACAAGAAAGGGCAACAGGAGCTCTGGTGGGGGTGGGGTAAGATTGTAATTTTACACAAAGTGGTTAGGAAAACATTTCACTAACAAGGTGGCATCTGAAGAAGGATATACAGAAGATGAGGAGGAGTGAGCCAAGCTAAATTTCTGGGGGAAGGCTTTCTGGTTGACTGAAAATTAGATGCCCTGAGGTAGGAGTGTGCCTATCCTGCTCAAGGAACAGTAAGAATGATGTTGCTAAAGCAGAAAGGAAAACAGAGAAATGGGAGATCAGAGGCAACAGGACTAGAATGTGTAGGTTCACATTAGTCACTGTCGCTGGGTTTCACTTTGAAAGAGAATACTGGTACATATACACAATGAAATATTACTCAGCCATAAGAAAAGATGAAATAGGCCCTCTATGACAACATGGATGAACCTGGAGACCATCATGCAAAGCGAAGTATGTCAGAAAAAACCAAGAACCACATGATTTCACTCACTTGTGGAACACAAAGCTGAAAGCAACAAAGCAGCAAAAACTCATGGACACAATCAGTATTTAATGGTTAGTGGTTATCTGAGGGTATGGGGTGAGGGGGTAGGAGAGAAGGGACAGGGTCTCAAATATACAGTGATGGAAAGAGAGCTGACTCTGGGTGATGAACACATAACACAACACATTGATGATGTATTGTAGAATTGTATACCTGGAACCTGTGTAATTTTTACTAACCAATGTCACCCCAATAAACTTAACAAAAAAATACCAAAAATAAAATAGTAATACAAGTAGTGGAGAGATCTGCTCTTTTATTTTTAAATGGTCACTCTGATTGTCGTGCTGAGAATAAACTAAAGGGACAAAGAGAGAAGCAGTGAGACTAAGACTAGTTAGAGGACTATTGTAATCTCTCTGAGAGAAGACAGCAGTTTAAATTGAGTAGGAGTTATAAAAGTATTTGAATATGCTCAAAATTCAAATCATGGAAAAGATGGGGATGTTAAGAACATTTGGAATATAATGTTCTTCAGCTATGAAACATATCTATTCTTTTAAAATAATCTTGGTAATTATATTACATTTAAAAAAATGCTCTATGCTCTATTTTTCTAATCACAGAATTAACATATCTATTGACTTCCTTTATACATTAAACCAAATGCAAATTTATTTTACTTTCTGTCCCATTTAGGATTTAAATAATATGAGTTAATAGGCCATGATGACTAGTATCCAGTTTTAATACTTTCATATTCCATTTTCTCTCTCAACTATGAATTTTGGCAATTTCCTTGAGTTTTATAATTTCTATTTATCTTAAATTAAATTTATATTTCACTATTTACTGGCCATACCACTGCTTCCCTAATTTTCTTTTTTGGTCATGATATGTCTGTTCCTTTTTCACATTGTCACTGCCTAGTTCTATCTGTGTTCTCTGTTATGCCACAAGCCTCTTATACTTAGTTTTCTGGAGATATATGAGGCCAATCTAATTTTTCTTCTTTGTAGGTAATCTTTTTTGTTATTTCTCTACATTAATCTTTATAAATCTTTTTTCCTCTGTTTCCTGTATCTTTAAGTATTTCTGTACATTTCCTGTATCTAGCAATCATTTTTATTTTTTCCCATTATTTTTGTCTGGGACACACATACCCAAAAACAGGTTTTGTTCTATTTCTGCATTCATTAGCAACATATAAAACTAAGATTATTGGTGTTTGGCTTTCATATCTCTGATAATCTACATTTTATTTGTTTGTCCTTTCCTCTATTTTCTAGAAGATTCTTCAATTTCATCTTCACCTTATAGAATCCAATTTCTAAAGTTATTAGTCTCCCACTTTCTCTTTCTAATGTATTCTTTTTAAAAAATGGCTATTTACTTTATTTGAAAAAGATGTCCATACTGAAGATCCATACAGTAGAACTGGCTTTTAGACCTCTGGCCACAGGCACAACCAATTTCTTGGCTATGGCACATATTAAGCATGAAAGAATATTGCTGAAATAAAGAAAAATAAAAACAAGGTACATATGTTTTTTGGATAATATGTTGTTTGGATAACAAAAATGTTTCTTCAATTAATTCTTCTAGGTGAGGTAGTGATGGTGGTATCAATCTAAAACTCCCATCATATCCTTTAATAAAATCAATAAAGGATGTGGGAAAGAAAAGAGAAGATGCTATGGTATTCCTTACATTGATAGAAAACCAAGACCAGAAAGTGAAAGAGTGAAATACGCAAAACTGTACTGGCATATGAGAACTAAATATAAGTACTTAAAAGTATATGCAGGATATATAAACAGTATGTAAAATTCAACAACAAGAAAACAATCCAATTCAAAAATGGGCAAAGGACATGAATAGATATTTCCCCAAATAATAATAAATGACCAATAAGCACATAAAAAGATGATCAACATTATTAGTCATTAGGGAAATGAAAATCATAATCACTGTAAGATATCACTTCACACTTGTTAGGATGGCTATTATGAAATAAAATGGAAGATAAATGTTGACATGGATGTGGAAGAACCCACATTGGAACTGGAACCCTTGTACAGAAGCTGTGGAAAACAATTTGGCAATGTCTTATGAAATTAAATATCCACTTCTCATATCACTATGCAATCCCACGCTTAGGTATTTACCCAAGAGAAATAAAAGCTAATGTTCATACAAAAACATATAAGCAAATGTTTGTAGCAGCTTGGTTTGTAATCACCAAAATCTGGATATAACCCAGATATCCTCAAATGGAAAATGGATAAACAAACTGTGGTATATTCATACAACGGGGTATCACTCAGCAATAAAAAAAAAAGGTACAAAATATTTATACACACAACATGGGTGAATCTAAATACACTATGCTAAAATAAAAAAACCAGACTCAAAAACACAAATCACACTACATACTATACACATGGATTTACATGACATTCTATAAAAGACAGTATTATGAGGACAGTAATTGAAAGCAGAGAGCCAAACAGATACTTGTAGCCAGTGTCCATAGCAGCATTATTTACAACAGCTAAAGGTGGAAGCATCCCAAATGTCCACTGATGGATGAATGGATAAAAAAATGTGGTCTATACATACAATGGAATTTTACTCAGCCTTAGAAAGAAAGGAAATTCTAACACATACTACAACATGGATGAAATAGGAAGACATTATTCTCAATGAATAAGCCAGGTACAAAAGGAAAAAAATTGTATGATTCCATTTATATGAACTACCCAGAGTCGTCAAATTCATGGAGACAGAAAGTAGAGTAGAGGTTGCCAGAGGCTGGTGGAGGGGAACGAGGAGTTAGTATGTAGCAAGTACAGTTTCCATTTGAGATAATGACAAAGTTCCAGAAATAGATTGTGGTGACAGTCACACAACATTGTGAATGTACTCAATGCCACTAAGTTGTACAGTGAAATGGTTAAAATGGTAATTTTTATATTATATTTTACCATGTTTTTGTTTTTTAAAGTACATGTAGATCAGAGGAGGAATCAGTGGGAAGGTAATGCTTCAGACGGAGAAGACTGTTAACAAAGATAGAGATGTGGAAACCATGTGTCAAGGGGGAATGCAGCAAAATGAGCAAATACAAGATCCTGCAGAAAAAAAAGAAAATCCCCGGCTCTTGAGCCATTTTCCTGCTCAAGCCAGCTCCTACCTCTTAAGAGTGCACTTTCCCATTGCCATTCAAGGCCTGTGCCACTCTCCTTGCTCGGGCCCACTCCTACCTCTTTGGAGTGTACTTTCTTTTCAATAAACTATCTCTTAGTTTCATTTCTAAAAAAAGAAAAAAGGAAAAAGAAAATCCCCCAAAATGTTTTTGACCCCCCAGTTCTTCCCCACAACCCCTAAGTCATCTAGTCAAGAACTCATACTTTGCTACACAGGCTAGCTACACTTGAATTGCAAACCTTGGATACAATGCTGACTGTTGTGACAGAAACGAGCTTGCAGGGGCTCTCAGAGGCCAAGTATCGGGCAATTTCTCCATCAAAGTAAATAATATTAGATCATAATGCATTGAAAATAAGAAACCATGCTTCCAGAATCATGGAAACAGAAAAGACAAAACTCTCCCCTAAAATAGAAAGTCACCAATAAGTCTAACAATAAAAAAAAGTTAAATAAATAAACAAATAAATAAAATAGAAAGTCAATTAATAATCGCAAAGGATATGCTGGCATTATAAAACCTCTCTTTGGAAACCATTAAGACAATTGATGAAAGGAAGTGTAATCAACTGATAGAACTGGGGAGGAGAGTTTGACTAGTGTAGTTGTTCACCAGTTACCCCAAGATGTGCCTCTGTGAGATGTGGATTATTTTGAGCTAAAGGCAACTGGGACCCTGTGGGCCTGAGAAACTTCTGCCTCCCCAAGTAACTACACAGAATTTAAATTAAGGGCCATGCCCATAAAAATAGACTGAGATATAAATGCAAATAAACCTATCTATAGGGCAGGGCAAACTACTAATTACTGAACATCTGCTCTTCCTATGGTCCTGCAATGACCTTCCTTGCTTCTGAGACTCCAAGGCACCTCATATCATCCTTAGCTTACAGTGCCATCTCTACCTCATTTTTCCTTTTTGTCTCTGAACCTCTCATGTATGCAGGATCTGACTGTCTCATGTATGTGGGGTTCCATGCGCATGAAATTAAATTTTATTTGCTCTTGTCAATCAAATGTGGATTTGATTATTCAACCAGCCAAAAGAATCAGAAGGGAATGAGGAATTTTCCCCTTTCTCCACACTAGTAAAACTATATATGCATACACTCAGAGGGTTTTCTCACAAGATACTAATGATTACAAAGAGAAAAATTAACTGTACTGTGGGAAATCAGGCAGATACCATCTTAACCAAGACAGAAAGTTAAAATTATCAGCAATGGGACAAGTCTACATCACAAGCTTCCTTATGTTCTAATGTGATGAACTGAGAATACAATATATTCAGTGGTTTTCTTACCAAAAAAAAAAAAAAAAAAAAAAAAGCATAGCATAAACCTAATCATAAGGAAATATCTGAGAAACCCAATGGACAGTATAGGAAAAACAGCCTATTTATTTCAGATCTCTTTATGAGAAAAAACGTTTGATAATGCAAAAGCCAACGAGATTACAGCCCAAACCAACTGAAAAGATAAATGAACATTTAAATTACTTACTTTGAATACTATATATATATCAGGTATGTCAACCATATTATAAAAGCTAAAGTGTATTTTCCTTTTCAGGTTGTTTTGAAAATGACCTATTAATAAACTATGACAATGCACATTTTTCTCCTGAACAAGTCTGGGAATAAAATTAGACAAAGAAAATCGAATGACAACTTAATGATGGTTACCTTTATCTAGTTCTCTTAGGATACACATATTTTGGTTTATTATGTTTCCTTACTTGGAATAGGAACCAATCATCTCTTCCTTTGATGATCTGGGGAGATGACTGGAAAGGGAAAGTGTATACAGGAGGGGGAGGTGATGAGAGTTTCATTAATGACACATTTCAATTCAACAGTGGTCTGCACAATGTTGACCTTGGAATGGCCCTTTGGTATAATCTCTTAGGTCATTCCGTCTTAAAATTGATGTTCACTTCATCCAGAATGATCAGGCATTAAGGCCTCTGTTTCATTCTTCCTCAAATTGCCTAATAGAGCTGGGCCAAAAAATGTACTTAATTTTTACAGATATACATATTAGCCTTCATACTGATCACTCTACTCTAGCTGGCCTGGGCAGCCCCTTCCTGACAAGGGTGCCACCTTCAGGCATCAAGCAAGCTGAGGAATTCTGTACTCCTCCCCAAGTCATCTCCATGCCTCACACCCAGAGGCAATCACTATTCTGACTTTTTTGTTTATGTGATATCTCCAAAGATGGTCACCCAATGAACCATGAGCCCAGGCAGTCATGCCCTTGTACTATCTTCTTCCATTAAATCTGGGCCAAATCTGTGAATCATTTTTGACCAATAAAATACAGAATGCTGTATAACTTCCAAAACTGAGTTATAAGATTTGCCCAACTATCTGTTGGGCGTCCCTTAGAATGCTCACTCTTAAGTCACTTTCAGAATCAGTCAACCTTCTATGAGAATCTGAAGCCACATGGAGAAGCCCAACTCAACTGCCAGAGATCGTGGACATCAAGCCTAATTGAGATTCCAGGCCCAGGTACCATTTGACTACAAATGCATTCATTATAGGCATCAAGTAAGAATTGGTCAGCTGAGCCCAAACATGGAACTAAATTGGATATTAATCAATTGTGGTTTAAAGTCACTACAGCAATGGATAACTAGAAAACCTTCTCAATCACTTGCCGTTTTTAATATCTTTACATGTGTATATCATTTAGTATAAATTTAACTTTGTAAAAAATGGAACCATACTTTATGTAGCTTCCCATGCCTTTTAAAACTGTTTTAAATTCATGTTTTAAAACATATAGCTTTGGTTCATTCACTTTCATTGCTGTTCTACTGTGCTAATTATTACAAAATTTACCCATTGTCTAACATTTGCTATTATGATCAGTGCTGTTAAGAGTATCTGTGTATATCTTTTGCTCATATGCATTTATATATGTACCTTGGAGTGGCACTTCTTCATGACATGCATAAGATGTCAATAATCTGTATCAATTTAAACTCCCACTAGTAAGAGTATGTCGGTTACTCCACATATTCCAAAACTGTTGTCACCCATCCTAATTTTTGCTCATCTGTACCTGTAAAATCCTATCCATAGTCCTAACTTGCATTTTGTAACTACTAGTGAAGTTAAGCATATTTTTTAAAATATTTATTTCTTCTGTGAAATAAGTAGCCATGTATTCAGACTTCTACTAGACTGTCTTTTAAAAAAATTACTTGTACAAGTTAAATATTTCAGATTAATTTGTTGGGCATGTTGTGAAAAGATGTCCTTTTGTCTTGACTTTTCATTTCCTTTTTGGTGTATTTTGATAAGCAGTTCTTTAATGTTACCAAATATATAAAAATTTTATATGGCTTATTTGTATTGTTTTAAAAGCCATTTCCTATCTTGAGGTCATAAAGTTATTCCTTACATATTCTTCCAAAAGCCACTTTTATCTTTCATATATTATGGCGAGAGTAGACACCCAATTTTTCTTTTTATGTGAATGAACCATTTGTTTTATAGAGCCATTACTGAATAGTTCATTCTTTCTTTACACTTGTTCTGTCACGAATACTAAATTTTATTTTACCTTTTTTTTTTCCAGTAGGTTTTTGGTAAATACCCTTTACTGGGTTAAGAAGTTCCTTTCTACTGTTTTGCTTGGTTAAGTTTCAATGGATGCTAAGTACTTTGGTTGCTTTTTCTGCATTTAATGAGATGAGTGCATGGATTTCTTTCCTATGGTTATGGTGGTATACACAAATTATGCTTTCTGAGGTTAAATAAACCATGCATTCCCATAAAAAAAAAACAACCTATGTTTATCAATACGTATTAAACTATGTTTAGGTACTTTTAGGTTATATTTGCTAATGCTTTGGGATTTTTACATTTCTGTTCATGGATGGTATTAGCCTGGAATTTTCATTTCTTGTGCTTTCTTGTCTGATTTTGGTACTGGTTTATATTACAATCACTGTGCTTGTACATGACCTCCTCTAGAAGATTTTACATAAGACTTAAATGATCTGTTATTGCAAGTTTGATAGGGCTCACCTTAAAAACAACTGAGCCTACTATTTTGTGTAGTTTTACTCAGATTTTTTAAAAAATAGACTATCTATACTTAGGGAATACCAGGGTCTGAATATTTGTGTTCTCTCAACATTTATATGCTGAAATTCAAACCCCAAAGGCAATGGCATTAGATGGAACCTGCCATCATGCATTCAAGTAGTATCCTTAAAAGAAGTCCCAGAGAAATCCCCAATCCCTTCTATTATGTGAGAACACAGAAAGAAGACACTGGCTATGAACCTGGTATATAACTAGTTTGGAATCTTGGACTTCACAGCCTTCCACAGTGAGAAATAAATTTCTGTTTAAGTCACACAGTCTGTGGTATTTTGTTATAGCAGCCCAAAGAGACTAAGACAGGGAAGTTATATTTTCCTAGAAATTCCTCCAGGAGCTAAAGAATTTAAAAGAATGGTTGTGGGAAAAGGGGCACTCCAGAAAAGTTTGTTCCTCACAAGTCTGAAACATTGAGACTCAATAGTCCCAAGAAGCAAAAGCTGAATTCAAATTTTGCTTTGTTTAGTCTTTAGCGCCAACAGTACCTTTTCTGGGTTTTTGTTTTGTTTGCAAACAAAAGAGTATTTCAGTCCTTAAGTGGTTGCTTATTCCTAATAAACTGGGCAAAACAAGATGATATCGGCCTGTATAAAGCTCAGTTTTAGTCAGATATGTGACTTAAATTAGTCAGATATGCTTGCTTAAATTATTTACATTTCAGAAATGCTAAAATAGACTAACTAACTTGAAGGATGTAAGAGTCCATGTTTTGGAAGAAAAAGCATCTGAACTTAGAGGCTGATTTTTTAATTTTTATTTTTAGTTGTCTTCAGAATCATGTGATGGGAGTGAAAGCAGAATGTAAGGGTAAAGTCACCTTGTTCACGTTACCTCCAGGGAGGACAGCTCAGGCTCCACTTCTTACTGGGCCTTTCGGGTGGCTGGTAATCAGAGCTCAGGAAACAGGCACAGCCTGGAAGGCCAAGAGTTGTGCTCCTGCTGGCTACATTATAAGATCATTTTAATTAACATTTATTAGTAAATTAACTTCCAAGAGCACTTGTCTGAATAACCTTTGTCAACTTAACACAGCAAAGGTAATCGCTTTACAGGAAAAGTGAAATACTATGCATTTTGTGATTTAAAATAAAATGACTTTAGATCTTATTCAGAGGTTGAAACAAGTAGTCAGGGAGAAAACTCACAGGACTGTAAACCTGCATAGTTTACTGGTGATTTTGAAGTGGCTGGCTTAGAAAGCAGAGGAGAAACAACCCAAATTTTAACAATCACCAACTATACATTTAGCTTTTAAACTACTAAAAACAAAACAAAACAAGTGTTAGTGACAGTGAGGTAGTTACAGGTCACCTGCTTACATTTCTTCTTCAAAACATTCTTCTTAGGAAACTGGCTTGCATAAATAACATTTAAATGTAGTTTCAAAAAATAGATTCCAGATTAATCTGAAGTCTAGATTTTATGGCTGCACTTTTATATGCATCAACATGCTTCCCAGCAATGCTTACATAGGCTGGTGGCTGTTATCACATATCACCAGAAAGAAAACAAAAGAATACTGACCCTTTGATCTTACTAATCCTCTAATTTAGTCAATTCCTCTATAAACTTATGAAAAAAAACATTTTGTAGAAGCTTTTCTAATATTCTTAAGGTTGTCCTGCACCATGAAGTCTCTGATGTTTGAAGAGATCTAAATTCTGAAGTTTAACCCACAAGTAACTACTTTTTAATCACTTTCTCTCCAGGATGAATTGATATTGAATATATAATATACTTTGGTTGGAAGACTTTCCACATGCATTTTATAGTTTTTCTCCAGTATGAGTCCTCTGATGATTAGTAAGGGATGAGCTCTGACTAAAAGCTTTCCCACATTCTTTACATTTATAAGGCTTTTCTCCTGTATGAATTCTCATATGTGTCATAAGGGATGAACTTTGTCTAAAGGCTTTCCCACATACTTTACAATTAAAGGGTTTCTCCCCAGTATGAATTCTCTGGTGCTGAATTAAAGCTGAGCTTTGGTTGAAGGCCTTTTCGCAGTCATTACATTTATAAGGTTTCTCTCCAGTGTGAATTTTTCGATGAGTATTTACTGCTGAGTGGGAACTGAAGGCTTTTCCACATTCTTTACAATTATATGGTTTCTCTCCCGTATGGATTCTGTTGTGTATATTAAGCCGTGAAATCCAGGAAAAAGCTTTCCCACATTCATTACATTTGTAGGGTTTTTCTCCAGTATGAATTCTTTGATGTTGTATAAGAGCTGAGCTTTGGCTGAAGGCTTTCCCACATTCTTTACACGCATAAGGTTTCTCACCTGTGTGAATTCTCTGATGTATAATAAGAGCTGAATGGTAACTGAATACTTTCCCACACTCAACACAATTAAAGGGTTTCTCTCCAGTATGTATTCTATGGTGTCTACTTAGCCGTGATATTGAAGTAAATGCTTTCCCACAATGACTACATTCATATGGTTTCTCTCCAGTATGAATTCTATGATGTTGAATAAGAGATGAGCACTGGCTAAAAGCTCTCCCACATTCATTACACTTATATGGTTTTTCTCCAGTATGAATTCGCTGGTGATTATTAAGGGATGAACTACCTTTAAATGTTTTTCCACATTCGTTACATTTATAGGGTCTCTCTCCAGTATGCATTCTCTGATGTCCAATGAGAGATGTTGTGAAACTGAAGGCTTTCCCACATTCACTACATATGTAAGGTTTCTCTCCAGTATGAACTCGTAGGTGCTGAGTTAGAGATGAGCTTTGGCTGAAAGCTTTTCTACATTCCTTACATTTATACAGCTTCTCTCCAGTGTGAATTCGCTGATGTTTACTCAGGGAAGAACTGTGGAGAAAGATTTTCCCACAGATGTTACATTTATAACATTTTCGCACTGCATTGATTCCCACTTGTTTAAATAGAATTGAATACTGCTGTGAATGGGATTTCCTTCCTCTGGAAATGATTTTGGATTTCCTAATAAGTGATGATTTTAAACCAAGATTTTTCTCAACACCTGCTAAGCTCTTCTCCTTCATGCAGGTTTTTTTGATGGTAATTGAGACTTTCCTGAAAGGTATGTTCTTTTTGCCCTGCTGCTTCTCTAGCTTGTCCTCACTTATGGAGGTTTTCCCCAACTTGAAGTCAAAAGTACCATCACCTCTGAGTTGATTCATTACTTCCTGATATTCTTCTTCAAAAACTGCGGTTTCAAACAAGTTCTCCCATTCTAAAATAAACAAAGCAAATAAGTTGCCTTTGCACTGGGAATAAATAAAAGTAACACCAAAGTATATAAGAATCACTACCAAATATATCCTTGGAATATTAGGAAAGGATGGGAAAGAAGAGCAAGAGAAAGAAGCAAGATGAAGGTATGCCTGGGTGGGAAGGGTTTGAAGAAACTGCTTATGTAGGTTAGCTGAGGAGCTTGGAGGGAAGCTCTTCCAGGAGGCGGCGCTACACTTGATCTAGTGGCAATGCTCAGGTCAGCAGGGTGCAGGGTGTTTCTGAGTGTAATGGGCTAGGTTGTTCCTCAGCTTCTCTTTCATGTTAGCCACCAGTACATTCGAGGTAAATCCAAGACAGAACTGAAGAGGGACTATGAATAAAAAGTGTAAATGCTCTTAGAAACACATGGCATCAACTAGTTTTGTTTTGCAACTCATTCAAATAGTGCTAAGACAGACTCACTCAAAAAATATTTACTCAGTGCCCACTCACTATGTACCATGCAAAGATCAAGACTCAGGATTACAGGGCACATGTCTGACAAGAGTCCCATTTTCACATGGTTTACAATCCAGTAGGACACTGACAATGACCAGGTAAACAAATAAAGAAGTACTAGGGAGCAATAAGAACTAAGAAAACAACCAAACAAAAACAAGGTGACAGCAGTAAGACTGAACAAGCTGATATTTTAAACTGGGTGATGAGAAAATAAAATTAAACATGAGATCTAAATAACAAAGCAGGCCATGTGCGTATAAAGATGATTCCAGTCAGAAAAAAACAACTAACACAAAAGCTCTAAGGAAGAATAAATTTTGCATGTTTGAAGAACATAAAGAAGCCCAGTGTGGCTTAAGCAAGAGGAAACAAGGCAAGAGTGCTAGAAGGTGAAAAGGTAGGTGGGGCCGTATAACATGGGTCTTGTAAGATACAGGAAGACATTTGAAATTTCTTCTAAGGATCACTGGGGGACAGGAAGAACACAATGGTTGTTTTAAAGAGATCACTATGGTTTTGTGACAAATGGACTGTAACCTGGAGAAGTGGGGAGAGAACAGGGGCAGATGCACAGAAGCCAATGAGGAGGCTGAATAGAGGTGACAGCAGTTTTCAGTGGCATGCTAATGAAGTGGACACAGTTGGGATGTTTTGGAAATAGAGATGACAATTATCTTCACCTATAAATAGGATACAGAGAGTAAGTGAGAGAAAACTCAAGGATGACGCTTAACTTCTGGCTTGGACAGCATGATGGAGACTGGAGCCACATGATAGGGGGAATACAGGGAGAAGAGTATGTTCCTGAGAATAATTTTCTGTCCACTTTTTTGATCACTTAGTGTACAGTGCAAGAAATGAAATTATTGATTCAAAATGAATGAATCTATTTTACGAAAGGGCTTTTATTTTCTTAACCAAAAAAGAAATATACAATTCTAGTTTCAGAAAACTATAAAAATGAAAATATAGTTCACCCACAAACACATCATACAAATATAATCACTGTTACAGGTTGAATTTAGTTCTCCCAAATTTTTCTGTATCTTAAAAAACACTTTTACTTAATGACTAAAAACAGGTTGAAACTAAGCTTTTCCCTCTCTTTCTTCACTTAAAATTGTGGGCTTCTCATGTCAATAAGTGTAGGCTGACACCATCATTTAATGACTGTAATATTCTAACGCATGAATATTAATTTACAAAATCCCGAGTCATTTAGCTTTCTTTTCCCCCAGTAATGCCTCATATTACAACATTCTTTTATACCATCTTTGCAACTTTGCACAATTATAGAATTATTTTCTTAAGATAAATTTCCAAACATGGAATTGATTTTAATAATACCAGATAGTTTTCCAGAGAGACTATACCAAACAAAATCCCACCAAAGATATTGCTTAGCACTCAGAGCAGTAGCAAAATGCTGGACATGTATTTCTGAATTTCTAGAAAAACATATCTCATTTTTTAGTTTGAATTACATGGAGTATAATGAGTTTGAATAGTTTTTCAAAAAAATCCTATGTGAATTTTCAATTCATATTTCTTGCCTTTTAAAAATCACAATATTCATGTCTTTATGCTGTAATTACTCTGTATCTTTTTTTTTATCTTTATATTATACCTTTGTGTTCTATACCCATAGCAGCAATATCAATAGGGAAAAACTAAAAACTAGAATTTCCAAAAGATTGTTCAATAAAATATGGCTCAACAAAACAACAGAGGTCTTTCAAAGAGATAGGCCTCTATCTAAAGAGGCTGAATAACTGAAAGATATTCACAATTAAAACAGGCTTGACAACAATGTATATGAGGGCTGTCTGGAAAAAATGCAGTCATAAATGCCATGGCTGGCTTTCCAGAGAGCCCTCATATAATTAACCTGTCTTTCTCCTCTGTGTGTGTCTGTCTTGACCATGCACAAACACATTCAAACGATATTCACACAGTCTGAAAGGACAGAGTAAAATATCAGTAAAGGTTTTTCATGGTTGGTGAAATTTCAAGCAAATCTCCTTTTTAGCTCCTCTTTTTACAATATAATGTATATCTTTTTTTTTTTTTTTGCGTTTTGGTATGTGGGTAGCTCCCTGACTGGGAATCGAACCCAGGCCGCAGCACTGACAGTGCCAGCGCCGAAGCCTTAAGCCACTACACCATCAGGGAACTCCCTATAATGTATATCTTATACAAATAAAAATAATTACTTTTTAAATGCTTTTAAAAGAATTAGTCTCAATTTGATACTAATGATTTCTTTGCCAACCAGAAAGCTCAAAGCCAAATCTGAAACTCATCCATGGCTACCCATTCTCGTCCTTATAACACATATATTTATTTTCTAAGGTTCCGAATGAATTTCTACTTTATTATACCATTATTCTTAGTCAGCTTCCTTGAATTGTTGGTGCAATGTGGTAGAACATACCTGAGTATGTAGTAGAAAAAAGATCCCTGGAATGAAAAAGACTTGGTTCTTCAAACCAAATGGCCCAGGGAGTACCAAACAACAATATTAAAGATAAAGAAGATATCCTATAACACACTAGACAGAAGAGAAGTAAAGTTTTCTATACAGGAAATAGAAGGAACAGAATCATACTAACAGAGGACTTTTCATCAACAACACTCAGAGAGCCCAGACAGTGGAGCAAAATTTAGATGAGTGAAAAAACAAACAAAAAAAAAACCTGATGCCAGAATTCTAGACCCAAAACATAATTCCCACAAGAGACATAAAAGAATTTATTTTAGTCATGCACAAATACATCACACATGAACCTTTCTGATAACATTATTTAAGAACATATTCTAGTCAAACCAAAGGGAAAAATCTCAAGACGGAGTTGATGAAAGGAAATGTAAGACTGAGCTGACACAGAAAGCACATCTCCTGCCATCAAAAAATATAAATGCTGGATAAGCAGCAAAATTCAAGAGAGAAAGAGCCATCCTCTCGTGTAAGAAACAAAGACAAAATTCAAAGCAGAACAGAGAGCAAGAGCTCATGATTCAGCAGCCAGGCCCCAGTGGTTTTGGAGATAGAGAGCAGTGCCCTGGCAGCCAAGGTCTGGAGCACAGTATCTTGAAAATTTTCACACAAAAGGTTTTGGAAAATGGCATGACAAGTATCTGCAAACCTACCTACATTTGATAACCACTACTATTCTGCCACCCCAGCTTTCTCTCTCCTGTGTTGTATAAAAACACACCTGTCTTTTCTTTTTAACTGGACCATGTGTAGTATGCTACAGACAAAAAAAAAGTCCAAGAAAACCTCAATGTGGAACAATGAGGGATGTATTTAGTGTTAAAAGGTATGTGCAAATCACAAAAGGAAAATAATTTAAGAAAGTAATCAATCCAATAAAAGCATGAAAAAAGGGGAATATATGAATCACAAACCTTTACACACTCTATGTTACATAACATACTCTGCATTCAAATTACAAGAGCCATATGACAGAACTGCAACCCATGTTGGGAGAACGCAACTCTCCCCCCGAAACTCCTGTATCAAGTACTCAAAATGGTAGAGTGAGGATAGACCCTGCCCAGCCTGCCCCACCTGGCCTGGCACATCAGAAAGAGTACTGGTCAATGTCCATGGAAAACAGCCTCCTCACTAACCAGAAGCACCCAGGCAGTTAGGTAATCCTTTGCCTAACTATTCCCCAGTGACTGTCACTCACCTAGACATGTGCCATGAGAAACTCCATTTTCCACCATCCAGGGGTCTTCCCCTTGCTGTAACTGGAAGATAACCTCTGGTTTGGAAAACAGAATCCCTGTTTACGAGCAAAGAAAAGAGAATGAATCCATGGTACAGACATGAGCAGCCATCCTGGCACTCAGATCCCGTTCCAGGGATGGCTGTGAGGATGGCCTGATGGGCTCAGGGGAAAGTTAGGGTTCTGGCTGTCCACTCCTATACGCTGGAACCTCCTGTGAGATGCAGGGGGGCGGGAGACTGGAAACGCACAGACAGGACGTCCATCACCAGCTCTGCCAAGCTGAGACCTTTGCAGCAGCTGAAGGGATTAGCAACTGCCACTTTCCGAGCCCACCTACTTGGTGGTGGGCTGAACCTGGCCAAGCCCTCCAGTGTCCTCCTTGGAGAGAGCACCAAGATGCTCCCCCCAGCAGCTTCTGCATCACAAGGAAAGGTCCTCACCCAGAGAGACCAGGGAGCTGTAGTTCTCCAGCATCACCTCCCGGTACAAGGCTCTCTGCGCACGGTCCAGGCTCAGCCACTCGTCCCGGCTGAAGAGCACAGCCACATCCCCGAACGTCACAGACTCCTGTAATGGCAAACCCATCCCTGTTCATCCACGATCATCCCCACAAAGGGATAACTAAGTGACAACCCTGTCAATACTCAGGGTCCTGAACATTTCAAGCCAAATACTTCTCAAACCCTGTCAGTTACTGAGCACATATTTATCACATACACACTGTGGGGGAAGAACCATGCCTGCAGAAAGCGGAAGTGCAGCAGCCAAACAAGTACTTGAAATCATTCAACAAAACCAGAATGATGGAAACACAGTACCTCAGACATGGACGTGGACGATCATCTAGACCAGCAGTGCCCAAACTTTTAGCTTTCCTGGGCACACTGGGCCACATATAAAATACACTAACAATAATGATAGCTGAGGAGCTAAAAAAAAAAAGAAAAAAAAACATACACTGGTTTAAGAATTTGTGTTGTGCTGCATTCAAAGCCATCCTGGGCCGCAGGTTGGACATGCCTGTTTTAGACCAAACTCTCATCTTACATGTGAGACACAAGAGTCTGGTGTTAGGAGGAGACTCCCGCACACTCACTCAAGAAGGAACAGATATGGCTGAAATGCTACAACCTCGGGCCATCTCTGTGTCCTGGGTGAGTGGAGACTCTGAGAATGCCCCAGGCATGACTTTGACTGGAGAGGGCCAGGGTGTGGACTTTATTAACCTCGAAGGAGACAGGTGAGAAGGCTGTGGTTGAGACGTTGCCTTTTACACCAGAAGCCTCGTTTTCCTACACTCTCCCAGTTCACTGGATCAGTCACCTCTTTTAAACTAGTGGCCTCTTTCTTTTCTTATTAAGAATCTTGTTTTTTAAAACAAATAAGAAAAGATTAATAAGCAAAAAACCCCCCAAAAAACGTTACTCTAACTTTTTACCACCAGAAACGAGTTTTGTTAAGTTCTTCCTGTATATCATTTCAGACTTTTTACATACTACTATGACTCCAGATTTAAACAAAAATGAAATATTATACAGATAACTATATCCCATTCAACATGTTTTTATTTGCTGTCCAGCATTTCACTGAATAGATCAATTAGTTCATTTAATCTACTGGTGGGCATTTTAGGTCACTTCCACTTTAATAACCCTAAAAAGGCTGTACTGAGGATCCCCACATATCACAGGAAAAGTATACAAAGCTTACTTCCTTGGGAGACATTTTTATGGGTATGTGATGTCATAGCTTGCTTTCTCCTTACTATCCCCCAAATTCAAGAAAGGCGGTCACAAGACCAGGAAAATTCTCTAAATTCTCTAAATTGTAAGGGCAAACACAAACTAAAAATATTAATAAACAGCTGAGAGGGAAGCCTTCTGCTCCCTCTACCTGGTCACTTCCTGAATTTCTTTCTCAGTCCTTTCCAACTACATGTAACTCTTTTTAATGGCTAAATAAGCCTCACAATTAAGGAAAGGTTCCTCAAGAGTCTGGTAACCATCTCTTTGGATGTACCCAGCTCCCAGTTTCCTGGGAGGAAACTGGGCCTAACTTGTCACCTGACAAATTTCCAAATTGAAAAACTGGGTTCAATCCACTTAGCTATGTAAGAGGGAGCTTTCTATCTTTGCAATCTCTTCAGCGGATCAACTGTGCTGAACATCACATTCTGGCTTAACACTCCCTCAATAATATGAGTGTTTTTTTTTCTTATCTACATTTGTGGAGAGGTTTTCTGGATTGGGAAAAAATTAGGTTTTCAATTAGTTTCCCCAAGTGCCACAGGAAGGTAAAGAAGGGAAGGAATCACTGCAGACCACATGCTTCCCTCCTCTGGGAAGGCTTGCTTCCCTCCTCTGGGAACGCTCGCTTCCCCAGCACTGCCAGGGCTGTGACTTCTTTTCCCTTCACCATCTCTATGAGCCCAGGACAGCTTGTAAGTCCAAGATCACCCAATACTAGGGAGTATCCCTGACTACACCTGCTAACTCTGAAGTTTTCTTTCCTGGACCTTCTTAGAAAATCACCTAGACGCTTACCACACACTACTGCAGTTGACTGGAAAGGCAAAGACTGTGCCTTTCCTCTGTGCATCCCTAGTGCTGTGAAGGAATTACTTGACTCTCCATGTCTCCACCCTCTACAGGGCAAACCCACACCAGGATCTCTCACAAAGCCCTGGGGGTGGCAGTGGCATGGGGCTGGGACCCATTCAATTCCCAGTTGATATAACTATTAAGTTGAGAATTCACAATAAGACTGGCCCAGGGGCAAGGGAGACACCTTCCTTTCAGAGTTCCTCACCCACCGAGCTTCACTGCCAGAAAAGTTCAACAATGGATGAAGCATGTTCATGAACCTCTGATCAAGACAGCAGATTTCACTCACCTGAGCATGGGCTGGTAGCAACTTTGTGGCCATTTCTCCCTGCCCGCTGCCCCTCTTGGAGAAGGCACCTGAAATGAAGAAAGAAGCTGGAGGTCTCTCCATCCTGTCAACACTTCCACCCTCACTAAATCAGACCAGGTTACAAATCTCCAGAGTGAGCTCCCTGCAGAGGGAAGCCAGAAGAAACCTGGCATAAACCAGGCAATCCCAACTTAGAGGGGTCTATGCATGGTCACCAAAACCAGGAGTGAGCAGCAAGCATGCTCCCAACCACTGGGCCTACTACCTTTCAGACAGTGATTGAAATAAAGATGAATCAAACGAAGGGATTAGTATCACGTGATGTCCATTAACACAGTAAAGGGCAGCCACACTGAGCTTATAGAGATGTTAAATTAATGAGAAATAACAAATATTCCACACATCTGCACTTAAATTTTTCGAGCTGTAATTATGTTTATGAGAATGCAAAAGGGGCTACACAGGTCTGATAAGCCCAGTGACCAAAAGTAACCACAAGGATGGTCTGAACATTAACTCCTAACTGGGCAGCTCATGGCGGGTGGTCACATCCCAGGCCTATAGCTTTCTCCATAAAATGTTAATCTTTACTCTAAGTGAGCCCTGTTCATTGTGTGCATCTAGGATAACATATCTTTGGATTGTCAAGAGTTATTTCCACTTCTAGATCCCTCAAAAATAAGACCTACAACACCAAAACACCACTATTATCTTATTGCCCACGTATTCTCTCTACTCGCTGTTGTCAAATGCCAACTGTTCTGCAGCCTCCAATGTAAAAGAATGTAGCACTCATTTTTTAATGTAGTCCTAAAGATATCCCCACTTTTCTTTTTCCTGCCTCCTTACTGTACCACCAATAGATCTCCTATAACTTGTTTCTCCTTTCATGCTAAACATATAAAAAGAACTGTAAAACTGCCATTCTCCAGAGCATTTTCTCAATCCACTGAGATCTTGCTTCCCGGCATGTCCTCAAAATCTTGGCTCAAATAAATTCTTATTAAGGCTTTAAACGTTTCTTTCATCGACAATACTAATAATTCTTCAAGTATCATTTGAAGAACCTGGTGTCCTTTTCAGAACAGCTAACCGAAAATTCCTCTTCTTCTTGGAAGCTATGCTTCCTTTATGAAGCGTTTCATAGCTCCTTAAATGTAAAAGGAACCATTACCTACCACCTTCCCTTTCCCACTCCCTAAAAATTACAAGACTCAGAGGAATAGCGTCATTGGCTAGAAATGAACTTAAAAATTAAAGGGAAGTAACTTATCAAGAGGACAAAATCACTCTATCACTCCAAACAGACAAACGAAAAATTAATCACTCTACGATTCACTCTAGGAAAATGGTACCAAACTAGCAAAGTTAAATATAAAGTTTAAATTCTGAGAGGAAAGCCAACAAACGCTGCACTCTGAACAGCACCACGGGGTTCATGAACCCTGAAACAAGACACAGCTTTCTACAATGCATTTTCTGGGGCCATTTCTTCAGTAGCCGGCCAAGCCCGCGGGTCAGGGGGTGGCAGCTCCAACTTCCGGCCGCCTCGGGGGACCCCTACGGGTAACGCCCCTTCCCTGGACCGCCTTCACCTGCCCAGGCCAGACGCCCTGAGCGTGGACTCACTGTCCTGGCCCCGCGCTGGGGCTGCACACCTCAGGTCCGCTTTGACAGTTTTTACCCGGTTCCGCCGCAAAACGGAGGCGAAGCGGGGAGGGCCTCCCTGTTGGCACTGGGAACTAGCGCAGGAGCATTTCTCGCCGCCGCCGCCAGGTTGCCGGGAGCAATTGCGCCTGCGCAAGAAGAGCCTCCGCTCCGCGGGCTGAATCACTGCGCTTTTCCTCCCGCACTGTACATCCCAGATGTTGCTGAGACACTCGTGTCTACGGTGCCCGAGGAGGGCCAATAACGGAGTCTGGAAAACGCGGTCTCGCTAGGAGCCAGGTAAAGCGGAACTTTATCCGCCGGTATCAGCTCCAACCATTTGTCTTATAATGCACCCTTTTTATTCGTAATTATAATGACGATAGTAAGAGGGAACGTGATCATGTGTTTAAATACATGGCAGATTAGGCAATCTTATTTTTTTGTTGATAAGAGAAATGTTAAAATCTTACAAATTTTTGAATTAAAAAATGTCTAAATTTTGTAACCTGCAAAAGTTATATATTTTAACTGACACTCACGTTGGGTAAAAGCAAAAACAAACCCAGTATTTCCCTTTTCGTGACACTCATTCTTGTAAAATGGTGCATTTAAATTGTAAACCTTGTCTTCCAGCACTGACTATAACCCCCTTCATCATACTGCATCCTCCACACTGGCTCAGTAGTACTGTTGCGGAAAGCCTCTACCTACCAAATGTTGCGGAAGGCTCTACCCGTTTCACCTGTCGGAAAGACCAAGCGGCACTCGGAGCACTTGCAAGTGCAGGTGGTTTATTTTACGCAGGTGGGCTCAGAGGAGATGTTTCCAAAGTCTGAGCCCGGAGCACAAGGAGGGTGGGGAAACTTATAGCACAGCATTTCCATAGTAACAGCGTTTCCCGTGCACAGGCTGGGGTTGGCGGGAACAGGGGTTCAGGGAGAAGAACCAGGAAGTGACTCCGGGGGTTGTGGGGGTCCCGGACTAGGCTATCGGCCATGTTGGGAAGCAATATTTCTCTATATTCCCCACTTTGATGCCCTAACGAGGGGACATGCTCACCTATAGGGCATCATTGTCCTCTAGTGGCTGATAGCCTCATAGGGCTAATATTCTGGCTGTAGCCCTGTTGGTTAGGGTAGTTTCTAAAAATTTCATCAAGGAGTTAAGCAAGGGCTGATGGTAGCCAGAATAACAATAGTGATCAGTGGGCCAGCTAATGGTAAGAGCCATGAGGACCACTGGCTGAGATTCCAGGACCAGGAGCCCTCTAGTTCCCATTTTCATTGTTGTATTCTGTCCCTTAGTTCCTCGACCTTGGTGGTAGCAATCTCAGACTGATTTACATAATAGTAACATTCCTCACCTAGGAAGAGGCAAGCACCCCCTTCTCTGCAGTGAGGAGGTCTAGAGCACACAGGTTCGGGAGGGTGATGGCTGCTAATGAGTCAGTCTGACAATGGAGGGAGAGAAGGGAGTCTGCTCCTCTCTCCATGTCCTCACTCAGTTCCTGGGACAGTTGGTAATAAAACTTGAATGAGGAACCAAGCCCCACCCCACCCCTGTCCCAGTGCCAATTCTGGCTAGGACCCCAGTGCCTACTACAAAGGGGACAAGGGGTGCTCACCTCCTCCCTGCAAGCAGCAGGCTCAACCAACATGCAGACTCATGCTGGGCACCATCGCCACCCACGAGAGCCGATGCCGCCCTGAGGACATGCTCCACACAGGGGACAAGGGACAGGCTCCTGGTGAGCAGTCGGACACCAGCTAGGTCAACACTCCAGCACCGTCCCCTCCCCAACCTCCTACAACAACTCTTCAGCCCCTTCCACCCACTGGGCCAGAACTCCATCCCGGACTCCTCCTCTGTCCGGCATCCCCACACGGGCCAAGCAAGTCCAGCACCTGGTGAATCCCCCGCTCCCCACCAATATTCCTCCCAGCGTGGAGGCACAGAGCAGGGCTCCCCACCTACAGCACTCGGCGGGCATACAGGTGCAGGCAGTGAAGGTTATGCCCATCAGACAGCGACATCCCCATTCAGAGGAGGACAGAGCCAGGGGGAGGGGGAGGACAAGCAACTGAGGGCAGAGAGACAACCCAGTGGGCCCCAATATGCCAGGGCAAGTGAGAGTCTCTAGCCAGTAGTCCAGTCTATCAGCACTGCTGCTGAAAGTCTGAGTCCCAGAATTAGGGCAACAAGTCCCACTGCAGCCAAGAACCACGGTGTGCAGGGGTCCATCAATGATGGGGCGATTGTCCGGAGGTCCCGCGAGGTGGTCTGTGGGGGAGTTGGATCTTCAGCAGGTCTGCCAGGTTCTGCTGAGCTCTCCAGGTCTCCGGGTTTTCCTCTGAGTGGGCCTTTCCACTCTCGAGTGATGGACCCACGGGATGGCTTCTGAAACCTTAAGAGCAGTGGGGGTTGTTAAGTTACTGGGTGAGCCCTCCCCAATGTGGCTTAAGAGGTTCCTTTTTCCATTCCTTGACCCAGACTCGGTCACCTTCCTGAAAAGGATGGACAGGGTCACTCAGTGTGATGGGGGCCGTCTCTCTAGTATAGCGTTGTAACTTGGAGAGGACCGTCCCCAGGGCCTGGAGTTCCCGCTATGCTCTTGTCACCTAGCTGATGGAGGTTTCCTGGTGCACTCCCCAAGCATGGGGTGGGGATTGGTGGTGTCCCATAGATGAGCTCAAAAAAGGAGAACCTTAACTTTCCCAGAGTGCACCAGGAATGCAGGAGGGCTAAAGGCAGCAAGTCCACCCAAGACAGGCCCATTTCCTGACTGAACTTGGCTAAAGTCCCTTTTAGGGTGCGGTTCATACGCCCTACTTTCCCTGAACTCTGGGGCCTGTAAACAGTGTGGAGCTTCCAAGTGCTGCTGAGTGAGCACCTCTGTCAGGATTTGGATGATTTCTATAAAAGCTGGTCCATTGTCGCTGGGTTTGGCCTTCTGTGGTCAGATCAATCCATTCAAAGGCACAAAGAGGCTGGCTCTGCGGTGCCAGCTGGAGGTAGAAGAAGGCGTCTTTGAGGTCTAAGCAGGTAAACCACCTGGCAGATTGAGGGACTCGGTCGAGGAGAGTGTGTGGGTTCGGAGCCACGGGGTGCAAGGAGACGGTTACCATGTTGATTGCCCGGAGACCCTGGACTGGCCAGTGTCCTACCCTGGGTTTCTTTACTGGCAGCAGGGGAGTGTTTAATCATGGGTTCCTGGATGCTGAGTTGGGCCTCCTGGGGGATCGGATACTGTCGTTGCCCTTGTGGGCATGTCCCTGTTAGCAGCTTGATGATAATCAGGGCCCGGTTGTGGGCCAACCCAGGTCGGTTGTCTTCTGCCTACACTAGGGGGTTCAGAACTCAGCACCCCCAGCTTGGAGAGAATGCCTCATCCCAGAAGAGGGATAGGGCACCCCAGCATGTCACGTGCCCTCCCAATTTGCAGAGGTGGGTCCTGCAGAACCGCTTTTGTGTGGCACGGTCCCCAGTCGCTCCAAGGATGGTGGAGGTCCGTTCACGGAGTGGCCCTACCTGGTGGTTACTACAGAGTGTTCGGCCCCGGTGTCGACCATCAAAGTCATAGGTTGGCCCCTACTTTTACTTCGACCATGTGCTCATGGGGGCCGAGAAGGAGACAGCCCGGTCTCATTCTGAGTCCAGTTCGGCCAAGTCAATTAGATCCCTTCCCAGGGGTTCCCGTTGGTACTTACTGGCCATTTGGGGCCCCCTCTGTTGGGGCATTCGTTCTTCCAGTGTCCTGTCTCCTTGCAGTAAGCACATTGATTGGTCATGGGGGGGAGGCTGCTGAGTCCCCCCTTAGGTGGCCGTTTTTTCTTCGGTTCCCTTCTTGGGTTTCGGCCCTCCTGGCCCTTTATGACAGCTGTGAGGAGGCTGACCTTCTCCTTCATCCTCAGATCGATCTCCCTTTCTGCTATTTGTCCCAATTCATGTAGACCTTGTTGGTGACCTCCACGAGGTCATGTTCATTCCCGCAAAACCTTCAAGTTTTTGCAATTCCCCGCATGTGTCCGGGGCTGCCTGTGTCACAAAGGACACGTTAACCATTTGTTGGCTTTCAGCAGCTTCAGGGTCAAAGTGGGTACAGACAGCGTCTCTCATAGCAGTCCCCGGGAGCCTTTTCTGGTTGCTGTGTGACAGTGGAGACCTTAGACATGTTCATCGGTTTCTTTGTTCCAGCCCAAACTCCCCAGAGTAGTGCCTCTTGGTACCGCTGGATCCGGGCCCGCCCTTCCTCGGCCATGAAGCCCCAGGCTGAGCATCCTTCAGGGGCAGGGACTAGGGCCCAGGTTCTGAGATCAGTGACTCCTGCTGAGGCGTTTTTCTCTAGCCATTGGCGGGCCCCCCTTAAGATCCTTCGTCTCTCCTCAGTATTAAAGAGTCCGCAGTAGCTGCTGACAGTCCTCCCAGGTGGGGTGGTGGGTCTGAAAAAGGGACTCTCACAGGTCGATCCTTGCCTGGTTTTTCAGAGTAGGATGGGGTGTTGTTTCCAATTTAGATCAGTAGGGGAGATGGGTTGGTGGTATACCATGGTTCTGCAGGGTTGCACAGTGCTGTCTTCGTCCCTTCTGTCCAGCTCCCTGGACTCTCACTGGCATCTGGACGGCCACAGGACGCGGTTGGAGTCTTGCCACTGGCCCTGGGGATGTGGGGTCGCCTTCCCCTGGGGGCTGGCCCCAGAATGAGCAGGTTCGGTGGATCTGATGGAGGGGGAGTGTCCACGGGTGGGGTTCTTGGGGCCATGGGTCTTGGCAGGATGTATGGTGGAGGTAGAATCGGCTCCTCCTCAGGGTTGCTGCACAGATTCGGGGACTGTCCTTATTTGGTTGAGGTTTCTGACCTAGTTGTGTTTGTGCCTTGAAGACCCTAGCCTGTCCCTGACTATTGCAGCAGAACTGCACCCAAGGGGGAAGTGTCCGGGTGACTTCTAACCAAGAGTCTATACATGGGAATTGGTTTGGGAGTCCTGGCATCTCGGTAACAACCTGCCAAACATGACAGACCATCAAGGTCCCTTGTGTCACTTCTGATGGCCATCTGACCTGGAACGTGGGCCATTCAAGCTCACAGAGGGTCCAGGTCATCTTAACCCCGCAGTCACTAGAAAAGCCCTTCCTGAAGCTTTTCAACATGCAGTCGAACACCATGGGTTTGCTGTGCCCCAACCTCATGTTTCCCATGACCGGTGTCACAAGACAAAGGGAAGGGGTGCCTCCCGAAGGAGACCTCTAAGGCGCCCACCAGACCGCATCCCTCATGGGACTTTGAGGCACGTCTTGGCTAAGGTGTACCCATGTAAGCCCTGGGCCTGGTTGTTCTCACGAGGACAAATCACCACTATGCCTCATGACGTTGCCACGCAAATGCAGGTTAGGGCCCACTCAGACTCCATAGCTAAGGCCGCAGAGCCACAGCATGGATCAGCGGACACAAGCCTCCACGATCCACACTCACTCACACACTCACTCAGAGGTTAGAACATTCCCGCCCAGCGGAATTCCTGACTCTGGGACGCCTGTGAGCCCCTGGGAGGTGATCGCCTGGAGGCAGCCGCCTCGAGACCGCCTAAGCAGGCAGGGGGCACCTTCCCCTCCGCGGCTCCTCCCGCCGCCCGCCGCCGGCACGCTTGCCCAAACCGGTGGCTGCAAAGGGCCAGTGTGGGGCTTCCCGGTCAGGGAACCAAATGCTGTAGAAAGGCTCTGCCTTCTGAATGTCGTGGAAGGCTCTACCCGTTCACCTGTCGGGAAGACCTAGCAGCACTCTGAGCCCTTGCAAGTTCAGGTCGTTTATTTTATGCCGGCGGGCTCAGAGGGGTTGTTTCCAAAGTCTGAGCCCGGAGCACAGGCAGAGCGGAGTAATTTATTCGTGTGGGCTGGGCTGGCGGGAGCGGGTATTCAAGGAGGAAAAGGGAGGAAGAAAAGGGGAAGAACTGGGGGCGATCAGCCAAGTAGTGGGGCAGCAATCCCCATACAACTGAACTGGGCAAAGACTTGTGTTTTGAGCCACAACCACCAGGGCATGCTGCCACCAGCACATAGCTGGTGGCAGTCAGGGAAACAGTCCAGCTGCAAATGAAGCAGCTCAGGGCTGGAAGTGCAAGAATAAACAAGAAACTGAGTCTGAACCAGGACCTCTCTTGTCTGACTCACGGGTGGAAGAAGACCTAGCAGGGACCTAACCACAGGTCACAGTACCCCTACTGAGCACACCCACCACATGTGCATTCTCAGAGCTGCTTGGAACCAATGAAATAACACAGATGTTTTATAAAATGCTTAGGATGAAATTTAAAAGGTCTCCCCAGAGAAGTCCTGATTACTCCCTGACCCAGTGTGATTCAGTGTCTGAGTCCCTCCAGATTCCTTAGGTGACATAGGGGCATTCTAAACGTCTCTCTATTAACACAACAAAAGACATTTTTTCTGCTCCCATTCACTTAGTTTCCAAGGATTTTAGGAACTCTGTGCCTGAAATGGAGACAAAGACCAATATGTATTTCTCATTATAAATTACAATATCACAGCTTTCGACATATAAATTTGGGAGACAATATTCAGTCCGCAGCACTCAGACTGGGCCTGAGGAATCCAGGGGTCAAAGGCTAAGAAAGTTCAGCTTAACTAGAGTGTGATGGTTCAGAGCACACACTCTGGGGTTAGGGAGCCTGGGTTTAAATCCCGACCCTGTCACTTTTTAGCTAAACAATCTTGAGCAAGTCACTGTTACTGGCACGGGGTTCTTGCCCCAGTCAGGATAGAAATCAAGAAAGTAGGCAAAACAGTTTACAGAAAGGTTTATTAAAGTGAAAGCTCCATGTACCAAGGGAGCACTTTAAGAGAATGGATATGGCTCCTTGAGGTCTATGCGCAGAGCATTTTGATGGGCCCTTGGGGTTAGGAGTTGGGTTAGTTTCCCTGAAATGGGGCAAGGACTTCTGTGAATTAGGTTGCCACCCTCTTTTGGTCTTCTGTGGGCCTCTTTGGATCTGTCCTGGTGCTGGTGGGTGTGTTTAGTATGGTAATGAGGACAGGTCACTCAGAGGCGAATTCCTCTAACTGGTGCACAGGCCAGGTGCAGATTTTAGGGGTCTTCCCTAAATCTGACTACCGTATTTTGCCATGTATAATGCGCACCTTTTTTTGCCCAAATTTGTGAGGGAAAAATAAGGGTGAACATTATACATGGTACTAATTCTGCATCTATTTAAATGTTTTAAATTCTTTTATTTATACTTGTGAGTTAAAAGTGTAACTCTAGACATCAATGACAATATCTGTATGCAAAATAATACCCTGAAATATGGGTACCATAATATGTTAATAAATGCTAAAATTTCTTTATGATGCAAGAGATTATATTATAAATTCCTTTATAATATAGTTTCTTAAAAAACAAGTACCTACATATAAACAAATACAAATTTTAAAAGATTAAAATGGAAGATTATTTTCCCTGAACGTTTGGGCCAAAAACATGGGTGTGCATATACACAGGAGCTCATTATACCTGGCAAAATACAGTGCATCTCTTTGGCAGTTACTTCTCCAACTGTGTTATTTCTTACTGGTGGGAAAGCATAGCGCAAGGCTGTTTTCATCCAGGCAGGCTTTGTCTATGTGACTTCCAATCCTAGTCTGACTATGTGACTCCTGACCACAAATGTACCATTTTTTTTGCCTCAGTGTCCTGTAAACCAAAACCAATGTTAGACGGTAATAGAGAATAAAAAGTATTTATATAAGCAAAAGGAGCCACAAAGTCAGATAGCCACCTGAATTGTGCCCCAAGTTCCCCCCGCCCCCCCCCCCCCAGGTTCCCAATTAGGTCTGAGGTGTCCAATTGTGCAGTCCTGATTAGACAGGACAGGCTTCGGTCAGTTCATGGGAAGAGGAAACCAGGGCTTTCCCACAGCGGGTGACTCAAACGATGACATGAGCTGGTGGGGCCGCGTGCAGGAGCCCAGAAGTGTTTGAGGTTCTTGCTGTGTACAGACCACGTGAGGGGCCCCCGTCAGCACATCGCCACTAGGCTTTCATTATTCATAAAATGTGGGCCTTCGGTTGATGCTGGAGAGTCCACCTCAGTAGATAAATTCCTTCTTTGGGTTCATTTCAAATGAAGCTTCCTTCTTGGGTTTACAGTCCAAATCTGTAAAGGGAGAAATCAAATATGGCAAATTCTATTGTTTTTCAATTTCAATCTAATGTTTCTAATCCCTGTGTCTAGACGCCTATATATTTCTCTCCTGGAGTTTTCAGGAACTGCCCGAAGTAATCATTAAATAATTACAATGAATAATCAGAGCTCTTACTTACTGTATGACATGCATGTCCTTAATTCTTACAGTACTCCCTATGAAGTAGGTGTCGCCATCCACATATTACAGATGAGAAAACAGAGGCACAGAAGGAATGGACTTGCCCAGGGCTACACGAACAGTACTTAGCGGGCTTGGGGTAGAGATGCCAAGCCCACCGGCCTCAGGACTGGGCTATTACTCCCGGGGCTCTACAGATGACACCAGCAGATGTAGATCTTTCTAATTTTACTTTTTTAAAACCTCTTTTAGATGTAATCTTGACAGAAAAGGAAGACAGGGTTACAGAAATTGCAACCTGTTTATTTTGAACATGTAGTATTTTCGTTCCTAAGGACACCAACCCTGAATTCCTTTGGAAGCAGGTATCTCACATGTACAAGGTGGCCCCAAAGTAGGTATACAGTATAGTTCATTTGCATTTTATTACATTGTTTATTACCTGTACATTTGTTTAACACTGTTTAATCTTGTAAGTGCTCAAAATGTCTTCCATCAACTTTGCAACATTCCTTGAACCTGTCCAGTATATTGTGACACACAGTACAACACAAATTCTAGTCTGCTGTGATTAATTTTATTGATTCAACTGATAGCTACTTTTGGGGCACCCCCGTATTAGTTAGCTCAGGCTGCCATAACAAAGTACCACAGACTGAGGGCCTTAAAAAACAGACATTTATTGTTTCACAGTTCTGGAGCCTAGAAGTCTGAAATCAGAGCGTTGACAGGGTTGACCCCTTCTGCAGACTGTGACATAGATAGGCCTCTCTCCTTAGCTTGTAGATAGTTTGTCTTCTCCCTGGGTCTCCACATTGTCTTCCCTCTGTACATATCTGTGTCCAAATTTCCTCTTCTTATGAGGACACCAGTCATATTGATTTGGGCCCACCCTAAGGATCTAATTTTACCTTGACTACCTCTGTACAGATATTATCTCTAAATAAGGTCACATTCTGAGGTACCTGGGTTAGGACTTCAACACACAAATCAGCCTATAGTACCATATAAATACTTTGCAAATGAGCATTTTATTAAGGCTGCCAGGCCTTTGCTTTGAGACAATAATCACTAATAACCATTGTTATGAGGTGAGTGGACAGCAGAGGAAGGCACTGAGAGTGAATTCTGTCTGCTCCAGTCTCACTTGAGCCAATAGTTTGACTATGGAAACTCTCAACCACCAGAACAGCCTAAACAGGTATGGCCTATTTCTCTCCACTGACTGCCAAATGCAAAACATTATAGCTATTGAAATACGAAGTTCAATTGGAAACAACTTTTGCAAAATCCTGATGTTTCACATTGCATAAAGTGATCTTTCATGTGTGTAGCAAATGGAAACCTTTGGAACTTGTATTAAAATATGTCTCTTTCCTAAATAACATAGGGTACAGTTTTTTGACATTAAGTAAGTATAGAGGGAGTATTTTCAAAAGCAAAATCCTAAAAGTTATTTGATCAAATCTGAATCTTACCCTAAGTAAAAAACACAAACTACTTTACTAATGAACCAAATGCATCACACCGAGGTTTAAAAATTGTCAGTTTTTATTATATCAGTCTGTGTATTTATTGATTTGAAGATTAATATGAACATAAACATTTGGGCTCACAGTTTTGATAATGGAGAAATTTTGAAACAAATATCTAAATGTACCAAAGATACATTTATAAAGGCTATGTTTTAATCTGCCTTGAACACAAGGCAATGAGGAATTTTAGGTGTCAAATATACTTGAAAAACTTCATTGTAAACTTTTATTTATTAATGATCAATGAGTTCTTAGTTAGGAGATATGGTTTATTTTGCTTTGTTTTGTTTTTAATGACAAAGCCTTGAACCCAGCGGTTCTCAACCTGTGGGTCACGACCCCTTTGGGAATCGAATGACCCTTTCACAGGGGTCGCCTAAGACCATCAGAAAACACATATCAGATATTTACATTATGATTCTAGCAAAATTACAGTTATGAAGTAGCAAAGAAAATAATTTTATGGGGTCGCCACAGCATGAGGAACTGTATTAAAGGGTCACGGCATTAGGAAGGTTGAGAACCACTGCTTTAACCAAAGTACACATTTTCTTCAAAATTAGAGAAATCAAAGTGAAGAAGGCCACAGAATGAATCTTAGAGAAATTATCCCAGATAAAGTATTGAACAGAAAACTTAGATTTAATGGAATTTTCTCCAAAATACAGTGTCAAGACATGATCATAACAGAAAAACATTTTCTTAAAAGACCATGTGGTAGGCTGAATAATGTCCCCCACCCCAATCTGTTCAAGTAAGGACCGGTGGGGTTACCTTCTATGGCAAATAGGACTTTGCAGATGTGATTAAATGAAGGATTTTGAGGTGGAGAGATGGTCCTGGGTTATCCTGGTGGGCCCCATGTAATCATAAAGGTCTTTATAAGAGAGAAAGTGATGTGAAGATGGAAGTAGAAAGACATTGGAAGATGCTAAGTGCTAGCTTTGAAGACATGGAAAGGAGCCTGTCAGTCCCCAGAGGGTTAAAGCTATGCCCACTGTAAAGGGTTAAAGCCAGGCCCGCCGCCCAGGCTTGACCTTGGTATAATCAGTCCCTGTCTGGGGTTGAGGAATTCCTGGGGCTGACAGTTACTGTGCATGTACCGCCTTATGTGACCATGAAAACCTAAACAATTGCTACTGGGCAGATGCGGCATGATGCCACTTTTGTTTGAATACGTATATATAGTCCCAGGTGCGCAGTAAAGTAGCTTGCTTGCTGGTGTGTTTATGGTCCCCCATGTCGGCTTCGCGTGTGTTTTTTCAATTGGGTGTACCACCGCCGAACCTGCCCTGCCTGGAAACCTTGTCAATGACAGAGCCACAAGTCAGGGGACACAGCTCTAAAGCCTGGAACCGACAAGGAAATGCATTTGTGTTGTTTTAAATAACTAAGTGTGCAGCAATTCATTACAACAGCGAGAGAAAACTAATACAAGCCAGATAGTAAATATTTTAGGCTTTGGAGACCATATAGTCTCTGCCATAACTATTCAACTCCGCTGATGTGGCATGAAAATATTCACAGACATCCTCTAGAGCCAGGATCAGGGTCATAGCAGGAAAGGAAACAAGACAGAGGTGGGTTGTGTGAGTGGGATTCCCATTCTCAGTATCAACTTAGGTCAGGAATCCCAACTACTAGGCCCAGACTGGAGTCTGGAGGGCCTGCTGGGGTCCACTAAAAAACTAAGTTTGTGGGGATGAGTGGCACTGCAGAGCTGTGGGTAAAAGGCAATCTTTTTAATAAATGATGTGGGAAAATTGATTGTCCATATAAAAATAAATGGAATATGCACTCTACCTCACTCCAAATGCCAAAATCAAATTTAGATGCATATTGATTTAAATGGGAAATGCAAGCCAATAAATCAAGTAAAAAAGATTGTAAAAAAAAAAAAAAAAGGATGTATATGAGAACATTTAATGATTTTAGGGAAAGATGTTAAAATGATCACAAAATCACTAACAATAAAGAATAAAACTATATTTTGACAACTTTAAAATTAAAAACTCTATCACAAGACATCATAAATAGTAAATGTTGATAATTACTGAAGCTAGGTGATAGGTTTAGGGGGTTGACTACATTATTTCTTCTAGAAAACAGACAAGTGGAATGGACAACATAAAAAGAAAAGGCAAGCCGCAGAGTGGGAAAAAGTTTTTATAACCTGTATAACCAGCAAAGAACTAGCATCTAAAATGTAGACAGAATCTACATATTCCATGAATCAATATAAAAAGACAAATTACACAATAGAAATATGGAAAAAAAATTTCATCAATCATTCCACAAAAGAAGATATCAAAATATTAATAATCATATGGAAAGATATTCAACCTCATTAAAAATTAGGGAAATTTCAATTAAAGTAATAATGAGCAGGTAAGTTCCCCTAGTGACTGAAAATTCCACATGTTAATATAGATGAGAAATAATAGGAAGTCCCATACACTACTAGTAGGAGAGTAAATTGATATAATCCTCAAGAGTACAGTTTTGCATTAAAACTAAAACTTGCATTATAACTAAAGTTGGAAATATACATGCCTTATTTCTCAGCAGTTTTACTCAGAGGTATATTCCCTGGAGAAATTAATGCATAGATATATGCACAAGAATATTCAAATTATCATCATTATAGAGAGAAAAAAGTTGAAACAAATCAAAAGTGCATTAACAGTAGAATGAATAAATAACTTTAGGTATACTTATGCAATGGAATGGTATATTACATAGAAAAGTGAGTGAACCAAACTACACATAACAACACAGAGTAATCTAACAAATTCTTGAAACATACACTGATTTTATTTTATATAGTATTCATAAACAGAGAAAGTAAATCATAGTGTTTACAGATGCAATTTTCAATCGTAAAACCACAAATAAATGCAAGGAGGGATTGTACTAGGGAAGTGATTTGTGAGGATGTTCTGTGAGGTTGTCAGAGATTATAGGTGTTTGATTTATACTAATGCATAACATTAAACATTTATGATCTTGCATTTTTTAAATCTATGTGTCAGTTTTCACAATTAAAAGACATTAAAACATGGAAAAGGTAGAACAATTAGATAGCAAAATTAAGATGTGAGAACTAAATTGAAATATGTCAGTAACTAAAATAAATGTAAATGCTTCAGTTAAAAGACAAAAATTCTGAGTTTGGGTACAGCAAAATCCAATTTTAAGGTGCTTATAAGAGACACGCCTAAATATAAGGGAACAAAGCTGTCATTTTTTACCTGCCTGGTGGTTTCCTGGAAGACCCCACTTGAAAGGAGTGTCTTTATTTTACCTGATTCAGAGCTTAACCAGTGCTAAAAGTCTCTCCCTATGGAGCATTTGCAAAAAAAAAAAAAAAAAAAAAAAAAAAAAAAAAAAAAAAAAAAAAAAAAAAAAAAAAAAAAAAAAAAAAAAAAAAAAAAAAAAAAAAAAAAAAAAAAAAAAAAAAAAAAAAAAAAAAAAAAAAAAAAAAAAAAAAAAAAAAAAAAAAAAAAAAAAAAAAAAAAAAAAAAAAAAAAAAAAAAAAAAA
>PVJL010010996.1:0-45584 GCA_004026885.1 Lyroderma lyra
TTCACGTTATCCAAGGCACATAAAGCCATCTCCTTAACAGCGGGGTCACAAATGGAGATCATGTTTCTGACAATGGAGAGTCTGGCCAAATGACTATTGATATTGTGGCTAAATGAAAAACTAGCATCCTTGGGCTGAGCAAACAACATTTTTCCCTGAATGAAAGCATACTTGGAGAGGCCAAGGACACAAGTGACATTTTTAAAGTTTTCAGCAGTCCAAGTATTTTTATGTCCATAGGGGAATGGACGCTGTCTTCCTAGGTGTGTCCTGTTGGCCTTGCCCCCACCTGTGGGCCTGCCTTCAGTGCCACCAGGGGCCCCAGGTTCAGTCCAATCCCCATCCTCACTCCAGGGTCGAGCCATAGCTGTTAAATCAAACCAAATCTCAGGCTCCTCCTCATCCAGCTCTTGGTCATCATCCCATTCCTCTTCTTCTTCCTCCAACTTCTCACTGTCATCTCTTCCTATGGTTAGTTTGTAAACACAGTAGCAAGCACCAGCCCCAATCATCAATCCTGCTGCCATCCAACCCACTTCCCGAGCTCTCCCCATCTCAAGTTGGTGCTAGCCCTGGGGCAGTTTGGGAGAGAGCGTTTCTCCACCTGATTGAAGAAGAATCTTAGGGTCAGGGTAGGGAATGGTGGATGGTGGTGGTCTTCAGCTTCTCCCACGCTCCTGTAGCTCTCTTGTGAGGAATCTGTGAGTGAAAAATACTATTAGGACTTTGGGCTGTGCCTGAGTTTGTGCTTCATCAGACAGAGTGGAGTTTGATTTCTGATTGAGAGAGTTGGGTTGTTAGTAAACTATTTCTTTGTTCTTTTCTGTCATCCTCTGTCTATTCTCAGGATCCACCGCTTCTCTTTCAGGAGGTGGGGTTGTGCTATGATAGGATGGTGACATGGAGAGACTAACCCTCATGTAGTCTCCTCCTCCAACCCACCCCCACCCCCCAAGATTCTGAGACACTTTATCACACCAACCTCTACCACAGTCAGGGAAATTCCTTCTTCTTCTGTTGTCTTCTGTTGTCAGGGCTCCTCCCACGGCGATTGATGTACAGGCAGTCTGGCAGAAGGAGAGATGGAAAGACAGCCGGCAGTGGAGAACTGAAAGTGTAGCAGACAGATCAGCACTAAGAACCCGGGTCCCAGTACCCGTTTTTCTGAATTTTCGGCGTTTGATTTGAAAATATTTCTCACACCTTCTGACTTTCTTAAAGCCGGCCCTCCCCCCATCCCATTTCCCCCGGTCATCCGCCATTTCCCCCGCAAAGGCCGCCACACCCCTTTCCCTGCACCGAAATGGGAGGGGGTGTAGAGAAAGAAGGGCCCAGGAGAGGGCGACTCGGACCGGGGGGCAAGGACCACAGCTTTCTTTTCTCCATCCAAGGGTCCAGGGGTCATCTTACCTTCACACCGACCTGCAGGATCCCAAGGCAGTTTGCTCCTTCCCTCGCCGCGACTTTTATTGCGACCTACGGGCCAACAGAGCTACAAACGTGCAGACAGACAGGACCGAGGGAATGGAGTGCTTGGTAGACTAAGCAGCACTCGGGACACGAATGCCCAGATTGTGGATCCTTTCTTTTCCCGGAGTCTCAGTTACCATTCACTCCCCTCCTCTCCACCCCCCTCCCGAAGTCGTTTAGTTCTCTACCAAAATGGGCAAGGGGAGGGGCAGTGTTTAGAAAGTAGGTAAGAAAAGGACACAGCTCCAGTCGGCTCGAACCTGGGTCGCGGCGCTCTTGGCCCTCTCCCACCTCCACCTCTCTCTAAGCAGAGCCCATGCTCTCACCGACCTGTAAGGTCCGGGGCTAGTTTCCTCCTTCCTTCACAAGCCTGTAGAGTAATAGGGGTCTGTTACCCAGACGGAAGCGACTATCAGTACTTCAGCTTTAGGCAGCTCTCGGTCACGTGACGACCACGTCACCAGTGAGCTCTGGCCCCCAATTTCCACTCCCATAGGCAGTGCGGCAGGCGCCAGCCTGCCCAGTGCCTCCGCCCCCCAATCATATTGGGCCCTGTCACTCTTTTCCTCTATAACAATAGAAGAAACCAGAAGTGGCCAGGTCTCTGTTGAATTTGCCTTTTTCTAATTACAGGAAGGGGCAGTATCTTTTCCTGGGTCTGCCATTTACTTATACTTCATGAGGAAATGTCTTATCCTTTATTTGGTTCTGAAACTCTTGCCCGACCTAGTTTTCACCCTTTCTCACATCCAGTCTTTGAATCAAAATTGATGGTGGTAGTGGTGGGGGCAGAAAAGGAAGCCCAAGTAGTATGGAGGTTTTTATTAATATTTTTGATATATTTATGTTCTATTTCTTCCTTCCTTCATTTTTTTTATTGACTCAAGCTACATTATTTTGTAATCAGAAAGTATAATAAAACTATGTCACTGGGAGAAAAAATTCATTTTATATATATATATATATATATATATATATATATATATATATATATATATATATAATTTCCCAGTTAATATTAATAGGGATGCTTCACTGATTTGGTTAAGTTAATTTGTGATGCATTGAAAATATTTTCTGACTGCACAAGAAATAGCAACTTTCAAATAGCATATTAAAATTTAAAAGCATATCCTTATGTATAAAATTTAAAACATATCCTAAAAACAAAATCAGTATGCTTTCAATATGATTTATAAATTAATGGATGACTTGAATCTATAGTGAAGTGGTCAGTGTTTTAATTATGGCCATTTTAGATAGTGAACCACTATCCCTTTCTTTTTCCTGGAGGAACTCATAAATATGAAGCTGAAATCTTGGTAGAAGCCTGCTGGATGACTTTCATTCTGGCTTCAAAGGATAGGCTTTATGCAGACCCCAAAATTCAGATGAGTCATACATCTTCAGATGCACTTAACAAATTAGTAACCTCACAGATCAGCCTGCTTTTCATTCAAAGGTCTTTATTTAAAATCTATTCTGAAGTCGCATTGTGTAACCCATAAATCATCTAGAAATTACAGAATTCCCTGTTATCCCATCCATGAAAATGAGACTAAACAGAGGGATTTTTAATTTCATCATGACCCTTGTTCAATATCTCCTGTACCTGTTATTCAAGTGGTATGTCACCCTAGCAGCAGCTAGTGTTCAACATCTTCCAGTGGAGACAGTGGTGAGGGTCTGTGAGTGTCTGTAAGTCACTGTAACCAACACTCCTGACACCCATGTCACTTTTCCCTCACAAAAAGCACAGTCTATAGGATCACAAACAATTGCCAGGAGAAAGAGGTCTTTCATTCCTGCCTTGTTACAATTTCACTGCACCACCCATACAAGCCCCTCAGAATAATCCCAGAACTCAGCGACAAAGTATGCAAAAGTTAGTCCTCAGACATCCAGCTGTCCCTGTTGGGGACTCATACTCTAAATATAGGCGCTTCAGCCAGCCTCTTTCTTAGAACATTGAAATATGACACCCCAGCAGGAAGCTCCTGGTTTGAGAGGCCCCTGTGGGGTGGAGGCCCTTTAAAGAGATGAGCCAGGGAGCCCAGAGTGACTTGTAAAGAACATGTTACAATTTTCTGGTCTTCCTCCAACTTGCTCACCCATCATACCCTATCTCTCTAAACCCCTACCTCATTTGTTTCACCATCATTGCTTTGTACTGTTCTTTTTCTCGCCCTTTATTTTATTATCCTAGATAAGTGAATCTTATTTATGAAGTCGTACTAACAGAATTCGATGCATCAGCTGTCCATCATTCAATTTCTGGCTGATAAGTACTTATATAACTGGCTTTTATTTGTTTTGAATAGAGAAAGAACTAAGGAATATGTAAAATTTAACAAAACAAGGACAAAAACTCCACTCTTACCTCTCTTTATTAGTATAAAATACCCTCCCTGGTATATTTTCTAATTAATGGTTCCAATGTATAACCCCTGATAATCATTTTCCAGTTTGTCAGAACTTTCCTGTTTGAACTCATTCACTCTCCTCATGGGAAGACTTCCTAAACTCCGTGGGAATGATTACCCTTTTAATTTTCTTCTTTGACATTTTGATCTACAATTCTTACCAAGGAACCTGGGGACTCATCTTTAAATTCCACTTTGCTCTCCATTATACATTTACTAATAAGTATTTACTTAAGGGCATGTTATTTGCCTGACAAATCAGTTCAAAAGCAAAATAGGTAAAACTCCTTAAGCAATTCCTCAGACAAAGCTATTAAAAGTTCCTGAGCATACAAAAGCCTATGGGAAGCAACTGTCAAAAGGAACCTTTTGGCTTAAATCAGTATGTGATCATATGTGGTGTGTAATTTATAAAGTTTCTGAAAATAAAACAAAAAAATCAGCAGATGGTAAGAGTAATGGAATTGTAGAGGGTGAGAAAAATAAACCATAGAAGATTGCTATCTTAAAAAGCTATATTACTTATGTATTTTGTTATTTCTTTTGTATTGTATATTAGTTGATTTCACTTGGTTGCAGGCAACAGAAACCAAACTTGATTAACTTAAACAATGAGGAGATCCAGAAGACCAGAGTGAAGTCAGGGGGTCTAGGTAGGAGGAATTGATAGATAGTGTCTTCTGGATGCTGTAATTCCACTGATTTTCAGGGAGTTTTTAAAAAATCACTGTTCAAGATTTAAATTTTAATAAGAGAGTATTGAGTTGGTCTGTTTTAGGTACAATGCTCACTCTGGCTGGGGAAACTGACAAGGTATGTAAAATGTAAAGTGGACTTGTTTTCTTTTCCCAGAGAGAAATTTAAACTTTCAGATATTAATTTGTAGGAGCCCTTTGACTACTATGTTGGCTATTAACCCATTGTCAAGCTATGACTGAGATGTGACAGCATATCTTTTTTATTTTTTCTCCACAGCTTATCTTAGTTGTAATTTTAATTAACTGAACACTGGAGAGGTACAGTTCTGAAATAGTGATGTACAAGGTTGTCGTCTAAGCCAAAGCTATGGGCTTCCCTGGCAGAATTTCAGAGTTGCATCTAAGTTCAGGGCCTTGTCCTCTTGTATGGTCAACCTCTGATTCTGTCTTACACTGAGAGCAGATGCCTCTGTCAAGGAAAGCCTCCCATTCATAGAGATTTACTTATAAATCTAGATCTGAATGCCCAAACCCATGGATCTCTGCATGCTCTCCCATGTAAGTGGGCCACAAGGGAAGCTAAGTCACAACAGGAGTTACAACTGAATAATTTACCCAGAGAAATACATCTGTCAGAGGTGCCAGAGGATTCTATCAGTTTTACCAATCCATTCTTTCCCTGAGGCAAGCTATTACTTTGGAAGCCAGGACCTCAGGAAGTTGCTTGGTGAGTCTTCAATGAACAAGGATGTTGGTTCACCTTAAGAAATGGCCTTCAGTTAAGGAAGTTTAAAGTATTATTACACATCATGAGGATGGCTTTGCCAACGAAAGCCAAATGTTCCATTAATCTCAGCCAAGACTCTCTCTCCTCTAGACAGTGTTTGGGTGGGAACTACCAACACTTTCCTATGAGTTTCTTTTTCATATATTCCTATGCTTAAATAAGCCCCTTCACTACACATGGTCTTTCTCTAAACACAGAATCATATAGTTGATTTGATTTCTGTTTACCAATTTTCAGTAATTTCTTAGTACTACCTTCCAGAAGTTATGTTGATAGGAATTCCTTGGAGTTTTGTCTGTTTCCAAAGTTCCAAATCTTTTAATTTACTCCAACATTATCTGAGGATTTAATGTTATACTCAGATAACAACCTTAAATCTAAACTATTAGGGATTGTTACACTGTAGACCTCATGTTCTGACATTTTATTAGTTTTCCCATTATAAAAATGTTCAGTCCTTGTTGTCGGGTGAATCATTGAGTTCATCAAACCAGTCAGTGAAATGGTTTTGCACTAATTGCTAGTTGTGAGTTCAGCAAATTTTGTCTTTATTTCAGTGTTCCTCTAACACCTATTTCATTTAAAGATGATATTCTCTATTTGTACTCAAATATATTTTGTAATGTTCTTTGTATGCCACTCACTTTGCCAGTATGCATGCCCCTTACTCCAACACATATCCACTATACACTTGTGGTTTGTACTCAACCATTTCTGTGTTACTGGTTTCTGAGGGTTCCATGCCTCTTCCTTGCTAATTGATGCAAATGGAAGTCTGTAGCTCTCCTGTTTAGAAGAGTGGTTTGATCAAAAGATCTACGTTCTCAGACACACTGATTAGCTCAGTCACAGTTGTGTTATCTGCTAGGCCCCAGAAGACATTAAGATTGCTTGGAGTGAAATGTGTAACACTCCCCATAATTGAAAAAATGTGGGATTTTTGGACGCCATTTCCCCCCAATTTCACTCTCAAATTGCAATTACTTTTTTCTCAAATGGAAATAGCTTTATAGTATTTTTTCCCCCTCAGGCTGGGAACAGGAGAGAGCAGAACAAAAAGAACAAAAAAGAATATTAAGAAAGTAAAAACCACACTCACACTTCAGGTCTCCTTTTCAGATCTCGGACTGGATTTCAGAGGAAATGGTAGACATTAATAGCTGGGAGGAGAGGAGGTGGAAGGAGAGGTTGCTGTCCCAGGAACCTAGGGAAGGAAGAGGCAATTTTTCAAAAAAGTGCAAGTGGCCAGTAGCCCCAGGGAAAGATGCTGTCCCTTTCTGGTAATCAGAGAAAGGCAAACAAACACGACTACGGAGGGATGGGATTAGCAAAGAAACAGTGACAAGGCCTGGTATGGGGGAGGGAATGTAGTGGGGGCGGGTTCTTTTCTGCCGCACTGCTGGTGGGAGGGGAAACTGGGGACCAGAGTTGGTGGATGACGTAGCTGTCACGTGACCAAGAGCTGACGTGTGCAGAAATCCTTTTTGCTCTGGTCGTTGTCCCCGTCTGAGTACCAGCTCCCCATTGCCCTGAAGGCGAGCGAGCCTGCGGCAGAGGGAAGAAGGAGGAGGAGAAGGAAACTGTCCCGGATTCCTGCAGGTTAGTGCCTGGGAGATTCCATAAAGTGGGGGTGTTCGAGGGCGTAGGGCGGAGACTGTCGCGGGTCCTGAGGCGCCTCCGTCGTCTCTCTCATTTCGCCGCCGGCTATCCAAGACGTCTGTCCCGCCTGCAACCCATTCCGATGCTGCAAAATGGTGAGTAGGGGGTGTTTGGGGTGCAACCCAGAAATCGAGAGGTGGGAATCTCCTAGGATCCGTGGTCGTAATCCGGAAAGGGAGCTGTGGCCTGGGTGTTGGTCCCCAGTCCTCCAGGACAGTGCCGGCGGGGAAAGCCTGGACATGAGGGGGTGGAGGTGCAATATGATGTGTCAGCAGAACCCCAAGAGTGGCAATGGGGGAGGGAAATCTTGGACAACCAGGCCTCCAAATTAGGAAAGACTTTCATGTTGTGGGGACTGGTCCGTCCACCAAGCATTCAGTAGCGGCTATTTCCCGTCTTTCTGACTGCTGCTGTGTCTTCCTGACCATGGCTCTGTGTTTAGTGGGTCCGATTCTCTCCTGGGTTGGCAGTCTTTCTGTAGTTTGAGGCACTACGCCAGGCAAGTGAAGAGGAAGAAAATTAACCCAGATCAGTGAAGGTCGATTTGAGGGTAAGACCATCTGGGGACCCTAAGAGGGGCGGTGGTGGGGGTGTGGAGAAACCAGAGATGGCAGTAATCTAGGTTAGGTCTGAGTGTGAGTGTGTTTGTCACATTTTTGGGTCTGTGGTGAAATGGCGTGCGTTGTGTGTGTGTGTGTGTGTGTGTGTGTGCGCGCGCACACACATACACGACGCGCGCGCGTGCGTGTGTATGTGTGCGTGTGTGTCGGGGGTGGAGGAAAATGACAGAAGGGAAACCTATCAGATAGTTTGTTCATAATCCTTCTCTCTCAACAGATTTAGTCCCCATGTTTTCGATCTGTCATCCTGCAGGTCTGCTGTAGCAGGTGGCACCACTTGAAGCGAGGGAGGAAGTTTCCTTGGACCAGTAGAGGTCGGTGTGGGCGTGGGGGCTGCCTGGAATGGGGGAGGGGTTGGAAATCTGCCGCGATTGGACAGGATCACCCAATCCTGCCTTAGTTCTGTAACACCCCTCTCATTTCAAGCTAGGAAAGGGACAGGAATGTGCACGTTTTGGTTGGCATAGAGAGGTTTAAAAAATCTGACAACTTGGTAAATCAGGAAAGCACGGAATGAACAGTCAGTCCATCAAGGCCTCAGCGTTCACTGACTCTGATCTCTGCAGATTGCAAGGGTTTTTGGGAGTGGTACGTCTCCAATGGAGGGAAGAAGGGGCAAACTGCCTGTCTGGAAGAACTTAATGCAAGGGTGCCACTCCCTGGGGAGTTCCTGAGGTTGGGGTGGCTAAGGCCCCAGCAGAGACTATGGACTTCATTGCCTTTATGTAGGCTCGGGGAGGGGGTGGGCTGGGGAGGGTAGGTGGATGGTGAAATGAGGGGGATAGAGAGAATTTGTTAACAATCTACATTTTCTATCAAGTACTCATTTACTACTCTTCTATCTCTCTGTTCAATTCCCTGCATGGGGTAACACAAAGAGAAGAGAAACTCAAACCCCATTTCCTTCCTCCATCCCTAGGTTAACCTCCAGTATCAGCTCTTGTGGCCTTGAAGTGGCTGAAGACGATCACTCTCCATAAGCCTGCACCCAGGCCAATAGGTCTCTTCCTGTCTGAGTGACTACTCTGTTCCTTGGTCCCTGCTATTGTCAGGGACGATTGCATGGGCTACGCCAGGAAAGTAGGCTGGGTGACTGCGGGACTGGTGATTGGGGCTGGTGCCTGCTACTGCATTTATAGACTGACCCGGGGAAGAAAACAGAACAAAGAGAAAATGGCTGAGGGTGGGTCTGGGGATGTGGATGATGTTGGGGGCTGCCCTGGGACCAGGTACAATGATTGGTCTGATGATGACGATGACAACAGTGAGAACAAGGGTATAGTATGGTACCCACCTTGGGCCCGGATTGGTACTGAGGCTGGGACCAGAGCTAGGGCCAGGGCAAGGGCCAGGGCTACCCGGGCTCGTCGGGCTGTTCAGAAACGGGCTTCCCCCAACTCAGATGATACCATTTTGTCCCCTCAAGAGCTACAGAAAGTTCTTTGCTTGGTTGAGATGTCTGAAAAGCCATATATTCTTGAAGCAGCTTTAATTGCTTTGGGTAACAATGCTGCTTATGCATTTAACAGAGATATTATTCGTGATCTGGGTGGTCTCCCAATTGTTGCAAAGATTCTCAATACTCGAGATCCCATCGTTAAGGAAAAGGCTTTAATTGTCCTGAATAATCTGAGTGTGAATGCTGAAAATCAGCGGAGACTTAGGATATACATGAATCAAGTGTGTGATGACACGATTACTTCTCGCTTGAACTCATCTGTGCAGCTGGCTGGACTAAGATTGCTTACAAATATGACTGTTACTAATGAGTATCAGCACATGCTTGCTAATTCCATTTCAGACTTTTTTCGTTTATTTTCAGCAGGAAATGAAGAAACCAAATTTCAGGTTTTGAAACTTCTTTTGAATTTGGCTGAAAATCCAGCCATGACTAGAGAACTGCTCAAAGCCCAAGTACCATCTTCCCTCAATTCCCTCTTTAATAAGAAGGAAAATAAAGAGATTATTCTGAAACTTCTGGTCATATTTGAGAACATAAATGATAACTTTAAATGGGAAGAAAATGAATCTACTCAGAATCAATTCAGTGAAGGTTCACTTTTTTTCTTTTTAAAAGAATTTCAAGTGTGTGCTGATAAGATTTTGGGGATTGAAAGTCACCATGATTTTTTGGTGAAAGTAAAAGTTGGAAAATTCATGGCTAAACTGGCTGAGCATATGTTTCCAAAGAGCCAGGAATAACTTCTTGATTTTGTAGTTTAGAAGGAACACGTATTATAAACTATTCCTTTTCTCCACCTTGTTTATATGGTAAAGGAATCCTTTCAGCTGCCAGTCTTGAGTACTGAATATCATATTGTATTGTCAGTGCTGATATTTATCCAAGTTGGTCTTCAGGTCTAAGCTGGAGAGATGAATATCACTACCTGTTCTTAAAACATGTTTGTTGCTTTTTATCTCACTGCCTAGATTGAAATATTTTTACTATTTCTTCTGCATAAGTGACAGTGAACCAATTGGTCCTAAGTAAGCTCCCTCCTGTCATTTGCATTGATTTCATTTGTGTATCATTAATAAAGTTCTGTGTTAATCCTGAAAAAAAAAAAAAACAAAGAAGAAAGAAAGAAACCATCCTTGTCCTTCTGCTTCTAATCTAGTTGGAGAGATAAACATACAAACAAAGTAACTGAGGATGTTTGACTCATTGTTAAAAGGGTCTTCTTAGAGCACAGAGGAACCAAAGACTTCTGCAGGATACCGTAGTCATCTATAGATTCATGGAGGAAGCAGCCATTTAGAAAGAGTCCTGAATGGAGTAGATAATTAAGGTATTTCATGAGATGGGAGTGGAGGGTGGCTGATGTGAGAAAGGCATAGAGGTAAGAACTTTCTATGACACTGAGGAGACTGGTCTGCTTGGAGTGGAGAGTGTAAAGTATGGAAGTAAATACATTTGGAGATCTGGGTGAAGCTGATTGTGGAAAGCTGTTTGAATATTACCCCACTGAATACCAGGAGCCACTAAATATTTTTAACTAGAAAGAATAATTGAAATTCATATAAAAGTCCCTCTTACCTACTGTGCAGTGTCCATGAGGGTGTGGAAAAGTTGTGTCTTTCAAACCTTGTTGGTAAGAATGAGTTTACACTAGCACAAAATTTGTGGAGGGTTATTCGGTGATACATATAAGACTTAAAATATTAAACCTTTTGTTCTAAGAAATTAATTTAAAAATTGGCCAAAGACTATATGTACAAGGCTGTTAATCCCAGCAGTGTCTAAAATAGTAAAAATCAGAAATAACTTAAAGTTTTAGCACACTGAATTGGTTAAATAAATTAAAGAATGTTCATATGGTATATGATAAATATGTTGATTCAAATCCTATTGCCAGGAAAAGATATTCATCATGCATTGTTAAGTGAGAAAAGTAGGTTAGAAAGCAGTGTTCATAGTAGGATTCCATTTTTTTTGAGAATAATAAAACATATTTAAGTAGACACTAAAAACTCTGAATTACAGACACCCAAATAGTAACAGTGATTATTTTTGGGTGAAAGGATAATTCTTTACATTTTTACTTTTTATTCATCAATGTGTTCTTATTTATCTAAAATGAATATTGATTTTTTGGATGTTTTTGGGAAAAAGTGAAAGTTAAGAGTAAAGCAGGTGATTGGAGCATGTAGTTTGTGCAAAAAACAGATTAAAAATGAGATAGGATGAAGTTTCCGCTATGAAATGATAGATGAGTGGTACAGATGAAGCTTGTGATGAGGATTAAATAAAGTAATACATGCAAAATGCTTATAATGTTCTGCCACATAGCAGTTAATTAAGAAAAGTGAGTACCCTTAATTCCCTAGAATGCAAGGTTTATGGTTTTGTTTTGTTTTTTTTTTTTTTTTGTTTTTTTTGGTTGACCTTTATTTTGTGGGGGGCATTCTGCCATGTGTCAGTGTAATTTAATAAATCATAACAACAATAAAAGTTAGCATTTATTAAGTAACTACTGTGTAGAGTTCTGTCATTCTTGCAAGGCAACTGTTAAAATAACTTCTCAGAGGAGTAGGATTTTCTTATTTCTTAGGACTCAATATGTTTCCTCAGCGATGATCTCATCAGCCCCCACAACATATTCCTAGTCTATTTGGAGATGTCCTGCTTCGTATATGAGACCAGGAAAAGGTAAAATCCTCTCCTCAGTTATGAACTGGTTCAGCCCCAGGCTTCCATATACTTACTCTAATGTTCTCTAGAGTAGATAAAAAACCCACGGACTGTTTGGCTTAAACTTCTTGGGTATATGATCTTACTGAATCATACAAATCTAGGGACTCATTTGACACCAGTTTTAAAGGTGGGGTGAGGGAAAAAGGAACTAACATTTTCTTGCTCTATTATTAAAGAGGAGAAAAAGATATAGGAGGGGAAGGCTAATCCATTTAAAACTGAGTTTGAGGTACCTGTGTGGCATCCACATGGAGATACCCTGTTATCATTTGAATATTGATCTGACGCTCAGAGAAGGCAAGGCTGCAAATAAAGATTTGGGAGCCACCAGTGGGTGAATGATAATTGAACACGTGGGAGTGGATGTGATCTCCAGAGAGAAGGTGCAGAGTGTATAAATGGAGTGTTGTAAAAAGAACTATGTAAGGGACTGTGGTAACTGGGGAGAGAAGCACAGAATTGAATACACAGAATTGAAACAGTGTATATACACTTCCAGGCACTTTTACTATCCATATACTTATATACATATATACATAAAATTGGAGAATACTGTAGATAAATTTTCAGAGCCCAATTTAAAGTTTTCTCCTCAATAACATTCTTTGGAGATACTTGACAAAATAGTGAGAACAAACTTGTCCCCTAACCCAGATGTGTAGCTTAAACATTCAAGAAACATTGAGATCAAGCCATGTTGAACTTGGTGTGCTGAGTGACTTTTATGTCTGGGGTGAAAGTGAGGATAACTTTGGGTAATAAAAAGCTGCCATGAGGCAAAGCACAGGCCTGATCCGCATCCATCTGCTCTTGCAAGTCTCTTGTCTCCTCCCCTCCTTCCTTCCCATTCTTCCCTCTCCCTTCCTTGAATTTCTATCTTTATTTCCTCCTTCTGGGAGATAATTGGCAGTAGTCTCTGTGCTTCTGTCTTTTGGGATGACCATTCAATTCCCATGAGCCGGGTCATGCTCCAGTGGACATTTAATACGGAATAGTAATTGCGATTGCTGTGGTAATACAGAGACCCTGGGTGTGACTGGATGCGAAGGTTTTTTCGAACCCTTATTGAACAGAGAAGGAACTAGTGTGAGCCTGGCACAGCCCTATGTGCATGTACTTTTGATGCCCCACACCTGGTATTATTTAGAACCAAATCAGTCTTGGAAGTGCTGTGTGAGACAGATGTGTGACTGCCTGGTTTAGGTAGGCCACAAAGCCGCCAAGCCAAACGATATCCTGATGCTTTCACATGGCAGGTTGCCACTCTTAATCATTTTGGGAAGGACACAGTTCTAGGATTGTGGCCATGATTGTGGCAGGCTCATGGGAGGCGGGAGGTGGGAGGAGGTAGTGTCCTCTGTTTAGAGAGGATGGCAGGTCCTGGGAAACCAAGAGATTGAGAAATTCAGAGGGTATCTTGCTAGTTTGGTTTTGTTCTCATCTAACGGAATTTAAGTGGGTCTATTTCAGTCAAATGTGTTCAGACAATTTTACAAAGATGGAGTATAGTTCTCTTATAAATTGTTGCCCAAAACATACTATTTCAAAACTCAGGAAACTGGTTTTTTTTAAAAAAAAATTCATATTTTACTTGCTTTAAAAAAAACATTCTAAGTGTAGCTTTAGCAAATAATGTGATTCAGGAAAATTTTGTGTATATGCCTCTGGTTATTTTCTCTGCTAAGTTCCCTTGAGAATAGCTTTTCCAAGAATGATTATGACTATTTTCAATGCTATATCTTTATATTCATTTTAGATCACATCCCAGGGTGAAGGTTTCCCCTGCTTTCTCTGTTTAAACTGTGGCTTTTTCTTGCATTTAAACCAGAACTATCTTGATGCCATTCTGTGATACAGAACTAGGATAGTGGTCCCTGGTCTGCTCTGCCCTGAGGGTGGGGTATTAAGCAGAATAATAGATATTTACTTTCAGAATGGTACATGTCTACACTTGACCCTCTCCACTGGGTCTGTAACACATCAGGCCTTGAATTAAGAGCAGGGCAATTTTGAGTTTGGGGATAGGGCTGAGGTGGAGGGAGAAGGCAGGGAGGAGAGATGGAAGCAATATTGGACGGGCAACATTAACCTGGCAGGTTCATGCAAATGTAATTCAATTCACAGTTGAGAGTGGGCTAAGTGTAACTTTCTGGCCCATTTACGTTCTATAAAATGAAACAGTAGGTTTAATACAAGAATTTTTGTTTAGGCATAGAGCCTTCTGTTTATGGAACATTTGTAAGTTTGCAGAGGATATGCTATCAAATGGGTGTAATTTCTTTTTGAAAATAAAAAAACGGTGATAATTTATGTTATTATAAGAAACATAATTACCATGTAGACCAGAGTCTTAGTGTTGGTTCCTTAGAACATTCTCTCCCTAACATCAATCTACATGAGAAACCAAATTATAATATCATCAGAAGATTGTTTATTTAGTGCTTCGAAATTCAGGGCAATCTGATTTAGCAAGATGTTAGTGCCACCAAAGTAGGAGAGCCTGGTGAATCCATGTTTGCTGTGAGGATTGACTTGTTACTGAAATAAAATACTTGTATTCAAAAGCTAGAGCACATTTTCCCCTGGGCACAATTATAAATTTGTCTGCCTAGATGCCCGTTTGCCAGAGGCAGAGCATTAGTGGATGGTCATTTTAGGACTGCTAAAATGTATTATCAATTAGCTTTCATATAGAGTTTGAGAGAATGGTTCTTTATCATCAGTTATCATATAAACTCATCAATCATCACCTCTTGTTAAGGGAATCTATGTAATCTGTAGCCAAAAATTGTAAGTATTAAAATTGTACCATGTCACTTATGAAAGTTCAATAAATTCTAGTTGATTTTGTTCTTATATAAAGGTTAAACCTCTATGTTATAAATATCATATCTTGGGAATGTTATAAATATATGGCACACATATATAATCACATTTGTTTAGGTGGATGTGGTTTTAATTGGGGAAGTATTAAAGTATTAGAAACATCCTGGAATTGTTTTTCACCTATTTTTAAACTACTGATAGAAGTTCTAGATACATTTGTTTCAACTTAGAAAGGGGAAAAAGTAGTGTCTGGGAATGAAGGCCATATTTTAACCTGTGCATTGGTGCACAGAATTATGCATCCAGCTGGGCATTTGATTACCAGTCTGAGATGTATTTGGGATATACCAGGACTTTGAAAGGTTATTTCAAACTATTTTATTGTGTTTTTTTTAAACCACAGAAGTAACTCATGCCTATTAAAGATTAAAACAGATAAACATATAAATTAAAACATAAAACTGCTGTCTTCTCACCCATCTCTACAGTTACCTAATATTACCAGTATAATGTGTTCTATGCATATGCAAACATAAATGATATTTGTATTCATATTTTTATCAGAAAATGAACCCACAACCTATCAGATTTTTCCATGTATACGATGATACTTTTGTCTAAAATTGTTAGACCAAAAATTGGGGGTCATCTTATACACGGGAGTACATAGTTGATATCGATTTCTTAATGTTGTGTTAGAAATGTAGAGATCCTCTTATACATGGGGGCATCTTATGCACTGAAAAAATGCAGTTTATATTGTTCTATTTTACAACTTTTCTTTCACTTAAAATATATCAGGTGTATCTTTCTATGTATATGTTACCTTATTTAACTTTCTGCATCATGTCTTTCCCTATAGATGGTCTATGTTTTTAGGTAGTCATATCACTCAGCCATGCCCTTTAGATCTAGGTTTTGGGTCATGCCGAGGCTGGCTTTTCCTACCCCAAAGTTTCAAGATAATTTTCTCCATTATCTTCAAGCTTTGAAAAATAGCTCTCTCTCTCTCTCTCTCTCTCTCTGTGTGTGTGTGTGTGTAATCCTTCTGGTATGTACTTGTGTGTGTGCTATGAAGTAGAGATGTAATTTTGCTTCTTTCTTCCAGTTCCAGGCATTGAATAAGCCATCTTTTCCTTCACATTTTGCCAGAACTTTTCATATATTATTAGTCATAAGTTATTTGCAAAATGTTATTCATCATTGCTCTTTTTGCTATCTTTGAGGTAGGATGCACTGAGTATTGTGAGTGAAATCTTATATCACAGAACCTGTTTTATTTAAGATGGAATTAATAGTATTGGATTGTGATGCTAGTAATTCATTGTTATGGGCCTATTATGAAGACATTTAAAACATCAAAAGGATACATGCAATGCACTTTAGCCTATGAAAAATGCCGCGATTTGTAAAAGGTGGTTTAGCAGGTGACTTAGTGAATATGGCAATACTTCACTCAAAACTATCTTAATGTTCTGGGACATGTGATAATGAATGAGCTAATTAGTATATTTAAAGAGTTTGAAAATCTGCTAGGAAATTCAGTCTTCCAAGTAGTAGAATTAATATATATTGTAATATGCCTTAGAAACAAAGTTATAAAACTGATCTTTTTGAAACGGAATGAACTGTCATATCTAGAAGGCTTGAGCACTATGAATTAAGACATTTTGGTGGGCACTTACAACGTATAGTAATATTCTTGTCAAAAACTGGAAAAGATATAGATTTAAATTTATAAAACAAACTTGGGTACACATAAAGAAAATAACATAATGGAAAAATGAAATAAATATCAGCAGAACATTGAGACTGAACTAGTTGCTTGGAGTAGCAATTGATGAAAACATTGTATAGGTGAGTATGATGGATGATACTCCTTTCACCAGTAATATCTATCCTTTTGAGAAAAAAAAGAGAAATGAATGATAACATATAGTTTTTATAGAGTAATTCTCCCTAAAATCCTCTAAAATAAAGAAGAGCTATTAATTTTTTGTATTTATCTTATTTCTCATCACCTCTTCTAACTTGCTTATTAACTTCGTGATTTTTAAGTAGTCCTTTGTGTTTTAGACAAATACAATCATATCAATTGTAAAAAGAATTTAGTTTTAGTGTTTGCTAATTTTACACTAATCATTTATTATCTTATTTACTGCAATTATCTTTAATCTCCAAAAATATTGTTGAATAAAAACGGAGATTGTGGATTACTTTGACTTTTTCCTAGTTTTAGTGGGAGTACTTTGGCATTTCATGGGCAGAATGAGGATTGGTGCTGATTGATGGTATAAAGTTCTTTCAATGTTTAAGTCGTTTCCTTCTATTCTTATTGGCATCCATTAGGAGTAGCTGCTGGTTTTTTACTTAATGGCTTTTCAATATCTGTTGACAGAAATGTAGTTTTTCTCCTTAAATATATATATATTTTGGTGGTTCTCTGGCTGGGAATTGAACCCAGGCCACAGCATTGAGAGCGCTGAAACCTAACCACTACACCACCAGGGAACCCTCACCTTAAAATATTTTTATTAAATGCATTATATTGATAGAATTCCTGGTTTTGACTATTTTTGTCTTTGTGGATCATTCTCTAGTAGGATATGGTATAACTTTTTCCTTGCCAAACTTCTGGGCTCTGTTTCTTTTTATGTTTTATGACTTGTTAATACTTAATTTTGATTTTATATTTAGTAGTGTTTTATAGTTATCTTTTATGTACAAATTTTAACAGGTATCGATGTTTGCTAGCTTTATAAAATTTATTACTGAACTTTTAATTTTCCCCCTTTTTTTGGTATAGTTTAAATGACATTGGTGTTATTTCTTCTTTGAAGGTTAGGTAAAACTGTACTGCAAAACCATTTGATCCTGGTTCCTTTTTTAGTGGTACATCTATAATCATGTTCTAGACTTTCATTTAGTAAATGGTCCACTCAAAGTTTCTATTTCTTAAGTTAACTTCTACTGTATTAAGAAACCACCTATTACCTTTAGATTTTAAAATTTGATGTTATATATTAGTATGTAAAATTATAACTCTTAATTACATCTGCTTAAGTCGTTAAACCCTTTATTATTCATAATTTGTATACCTTTACTTTCCCTGTTTTTTTACTTAGTCATACTCATCCAGTCTGTTAATTTTATTCTTTTCAAAAATTCAGCTTTTATTTATCACTTCTACAATCATTTTTCTTAGTCATTATTTTTAACTTTACTAATTTTTTCTACCTTTGAATTTGTTCTATTGTACTTTTCTAACTCCTCAAGAAGAGTGCTATGTTCTTTATTGTCTTCTCGAATAATAATACTAATTAAGACCACATATTTTTCTCTGAGCATAGCTTTATCCATGTGCCATAGACTTTGATATGATGTATTCTCCTATTTTTGCTTTCCTAATAGCTTGTAATTTTATTTTAAATTTCTTCTTTAACTCAGGGTTTATTTTGGAGAACAGCAATATTATCATGCAGTTACATTTTATGATTTTTTATTATTTATTTCTAATTTTATCTTGTTAAGATAAGAGGATGTGCATATAAATTCTCTCCTCTTTAGACTGTATTCCCTTTTTCATTTAATCTGAGTTTTAAATTCGAAAATCTTGTTTTTCAATCTCAGAAATTATTTTTCCTGCTTTAATTGTATTCCTTTCAGTGCTATTGTTACTTATTTTCCTAAAGATTATATCTGATTCCTTCAATAGTTCTATTGCACTAGAAGATAATATAAATTTTGAAGTGCACGGACAACGATATGGATAGTTACCTATGGAAGTAATGCAAAGTACTGGAGAAATTTGGAGAATGGAAAACTCCAAGGAAGATTTTTCTGGGAGATGTTCCTTGGAGGCAGGACTGGGATTTGATTGAAACTTGATTGAAATCAATTTTATGATTCTGTGTTTATTCTTCACTATCCACATTTTCTTCAAACATTGTTTCTTAGACATACCTAGTGATGCCTACCTGAGTGGTAGATTAAAGATTTTTCAGAAAGTATCTTTATACTATTACCCACAATTCAGTGCTCTAGCTACCATTATTGTATTGTATTGTATGGTACTGTACTGTATTGTATTGTATTGCATTGCAGTGTAGTATAACGTAGTGCATGGTATGTTGATTAAAAGAGCTGTGTTCAGAATTCAGTATCTAAGAGAAAACAGGGTACAAGAAAATAAGCTGTGTAGAAACTTGGCCAACAGCTGATACCATTTCCCAGTGGGCTAATCCTATTTATGTCTCCAAAGGAAATCTTTAAATAATCAGAAAGAAGAAAATATACGATGATTAACTAAGGGGTGGCATGACAGACACTGAAAGCTATTGAACATTTCCATGTAGTCACTCACTGGAATCCTGAAAAAAGTACGTTACTTCCTCCTTTCCTTGAAGATGGTTTCTTATTTATTCTTAAAAGAGAGATTTAATATTGCACTGGATATTATAAATATATACATATTTACATGTATGCATATATGCTTAAATATTATGTTTTAGATATAAACATATATTCTTGTTTTTCTCTCCCACAATATTTGTTACTTTCCCATTTTTCCCATTTTTTTTTTCAGGAAAGGGTCATGGAAGGGCTTTGTGATTTCCCAAAGACCAAACACATGAAAATATTATGCTAAGTATAGTTGATGCTCTACACTAAGATACATCTAATTATGGTATTCAGTGTGTTCAATATGAGGCTTCATGTCTTGCTTTAGTTGTTGAAAATTCTGTGCTACAATCTGTTCAAATATTGCCTTTTCCTCATTCTCTCTAGGCTCTGTTTATGGAACGTCTTCCATCCATGTTCTGATACTTTCCATTCTTTCTGCCTTGTCTTCTAACTTCTCATTTGTATTTTGTAGCAGTTCACCTTTTCGTGTTGCATTCTGGGTGATTTTTTGAGATCTATCTTTGAATGTCTTATTTCCTTGCTTTTGAGTTTACCTCTGCTAGGGCCATAGACATTTCACCAGTTCTAGATTAATTTTTGCTAGGCCCTTTATGTCCTTTGGATTCTCTAACATGTCAGAGCTGTGAATTCAACCCCACACCTATGGTTTTGATTGCTCCCAAGGGACTCTATTCACACACCTCACAATAAGACAAGCCTTTTTTTTTTTTTTTTTTTTTCATATACCTTTGTTGTGAGGTAAGTTTGTCTAGTCATTGTTTCATGTACTGGTTGTGCTTCCATGCGGTCTGGATTTAAATAGTAGCCCAGTAACAGCTTCCCATTTTCCACTACCTTAGAGGCATTGCCTCCTGTCTCCATATGGGTTTAAAGCCCTAGTCCCTACCCCTTAAAGCCAACATCCCCTTGTTTGTTTTTATCTCCTACTCAAAGAATGTTGTTCATTCCTTCTTTATTTCTTGGGGAGGAATTTCTCTTTCCTGATTATGAGCTATATTACTATTTTTAGAGGGGGTACACATTCTATAATTTCTGTGAGTTTCAAGTGGGAAGGGGGAAACTTTCCAAGTCAATTCAGTTTGTTATTGACTGTAAATTCCTCAGATAGGTTTGTTGAACTCTGTAGGAGGACTTGTGACATGCCTCTTAAGAGACATTTGGGGAGATGGTTGCTTTATGTTACTTCCAGCCAGATAGTATAGGGTCTTACGAAGCTTTCTGTATCCCAAGATAGCAACGGCAGGGAAGCAGCAGAGAAAGTCTTGATTATTCAAGGATGACACAGAAGCAAATAGAGAGCCATCATATCTGAAGGGGCCACAAGTAAGAATGAGAGAAGTGAATTATGTAAAAGCAATGATATTAGAATAATACAGATTCCTTTCTTCAAACAACTTTAAGGCATTCTGTAAACATACTTGAACTTAGACATAACCATGAAGAAAGCAGTAAATCTTAAACTGATACCATTTCAGTCACCCCCATGGAATGAAAAAGCAATGAAAATTATGAGTATGCTGTAGAAAATATAAATTGAATGTCTTAAGTTTATGGACTGAGATTATTCTAATCACACACACACACACATATGCATATACATGTTTGTATCTGGATAGTAAAACAGCTGGAAGGATATACAACAATGGTATTCTGTAGCAGTGAGATTACAAGACATTTATATTGTCTTCTTTGCCTAGTTAACTATACTTTTCCTTACTTCAGCTCAAATTTCACTTACTTTGGGAATTTTTCCTGCTCTCTATCTATCCCCTCATAATGTATTTTCATCTTCTGCTATATACTCTTGCATACTTGTGTTTCATTCCATTTTTGTAGCAGAATTATAATTATACATACACTTGTGTGATTATTTGATTAATGTATGTTACTCACTAGTTGGTGAACTTCATGAATGAGAAGACTGTCTGTTTTCTCACCATTGTATTCTTAGTACCTTGCATAAGCACTCAATAAAGATTTATTAAATGAATAATTGAATATGTTTCTGCATTGTTTGAATATTTTTGCAATGCCCATATTAATTTCATTATTAAAAGAATAAAATCATCTTAATTAAAACAAATATAAACACAGACTTTCTGGGCCAGTGATTCTTAATATCTTTGAGAGTCACACTTCCATTAAGAATGTGTTAGTAATTCCAGCTTCTCTCTCCTGAAAAATCCACCTATATGCTCCCTTCTCTCCCAACACACAACCTTACATATATTTTCCAGGTATTTATAGATTTGGCTAGAGAACACCTGGTCTAGGTTAATCAGTATGGTCAGTGAGTGAGGGTTCTTTGGATACTGGCCTAAGCCTGGCTGAGGGGCCACCAGAGAGTAGGTGGACTCGCAGGCAGCAACCCTGCAGCTAGGCTAGGGTCCTTCTGGGTTTCCTGGAGATTGGGGATGAGAGACACACCAGACTATACTTCTCAAAATAGATGAGAGGCAGCAGACACTGTCTAAAGAAGCTTCTATTCAGGCACCATGAATAAAAAACAGAGAAGAAGCAGGTCTGCAGGACTCTCCCCTCTCAACAATCACTTCTACAGGTTTCATGGAAACTCTCAGCTGCAGGGTGTAGGAAGGATCCTATTCTGGTTTCCATTGGTGGGAACAGTGCTCTATCCTGTGGCTGAGTTATCTCTATGGGGATTTGGGAAAGGAATGTCAGTGACCAAAGGCATTTACTCAGTTCATCATCTTAGGCACTTGTTCGTGTGTATTTTTGGGGTGAGCAACAAAGTCAGATGCCTGAATGCAAAGAATTAGAGACTCTGGGATATGGGAGGGGATCAGGGGACTCCGTCTTCCCTCCCTCTTGACAGGACAGGAAGGATCAGACATCTCTGCATCCCTCAGAGTCTCACCTGTCTCAGCCTCACAGCTCTTCCCTTTGCCCAGAGTTGAATCTCATTGTTTAGAAGGATTCGGTCTAAAAACTTATGAAATACCTTAGCATGCTTATAAACACTCTTATGTATGAAAACAATACAAATGTAAAAACCAATTAGACTAATGCACTTGCATGAAATAAGACCTTCTTAAGTTGGAAACTTTTTTATGATAGATTTTTCCTTAAATTTATTCCTTATTAATTTTTCAGTGAAAAAACTTCATTGCTTTTTTTTATGGTAAAAGTGATTGCATGCTGATGTTTATTTTTTAATGCTGCAATAGTACCAGCAAGTATGAGGAAGGAAGTACAAATCACATGTTTACTCCCTGCCTCTATTACTGACCTCCTGCCCACTATTTTACCTCAATCCCTGCACCAACCCACTGCCTTTTGGACATGGTTGCAGAGGAAATGGGAGATAGTATTGCCTGTGGGATTGAAGATGGAGGGAGGGGACGGCCTTGAGAAAGGTATTAATGGGGCTAAAAACATTTGAAAACGTTGCCATGGTCAGGAAAAGAGGTATTGAGACCAGCATCCTAGATGATTAATGTCTCTTAAGAATATTTTATAATTTCCTCCACAAAGCTCTTGTCCACTGTAGCAGAGGCTGTTAGTGTTTTCCAATATCTGTACTATCAGTTTTCTTCTCGGCACCTAGCTAGATGACAGTGGTCAGTGTCCCTTATGAATGAGTGCGGCCATGAGTGTTGGCCAATGAGTAGTGGCAGAAGTGATGTATATCACTTCCAGGTTTTCCCTTATAAAACATCTCCATGCCTGATCTGTGTGCTCTTCATATACCAGCTGAATGCAGAGAACTCTGAGTACCCAGAGGAGAGTGCAATGCAAAGTGGAATTAAACCTGGAACCCTGAATCGTTGGTAATGTGCAGCAGAACCTCCCTGTGGATCAGGGACATTAACTTGAGACTCTTTTGTGAGTGAGAAATAATTTTTTAAAAAAAGTTATACTATTTTTGAGTCTTTTTTTTACAACAGTTTTAGCCTGTTCTACTATGATGAGGATTATACTAATCATATTCCTTCCTTCATATCATACCATCTGTATTGGTCTAATCAAAATCTTTTCTTTTTTTATTCATTCATTTACTAATTTATTTCCTTTTATCTCTATCCTCACTTCTATCCTCCTCCCCACAGACAACTGTTCTAATATATTTGATATGTATATTTTTGTTTATTTGATTTTAAAAAAACTTACATTATTTTTATGCATGAATTTTTAATCTAGATAGTGGTATGGTGCTGTGATTCTCATTTTGTTTCTTTTCAGATTCCACAGTATTTTATAAAGATGTTACATGTTACTCATTCACCTAGTCTGAGGTTTCTAACCATTGTATAATGTACCACAGTGTCCATCCACTCTAATTTAGTTCTTTATTTTCCTAGAAACAGAATCTGGACTGCTTCCAACTCCCTACTACCTCAAACACTGTGATGAAATTCCTCATACATGTCTCCTATGGATCTATGTGAGAAGTGTTCTGGAATACATATAAAAGAAATGGGATTGTTGAGTCATAGGGTATATGTATAATTAACTTAATTAAGTACTTTCAGGTTGCTTTTTGGAATAGCAGCTCCACCTAAAATGTTATCAGCTGTGTGTGTTAGAGTTCCTATATCGTTGCACCCTCACTAACAGGTGGCATGTCCCAGCTTTCTAATTTCCAGCCAAATATGTGTAAATACATTTTAATTATATTTTAGTTAGCAATTATCTGATTAATACTGAGTTTGAACATCTTTTCATGTATTTCTAAGCATTTTGGTTTTCTTCTTCCCTGAGCATATTTTTCATTTATCTTGCCAATTTAGGGTGGTTTGTTCCTGTCCTTTTCTGTTGGATTTGCAGGAGTAGTATGCATATTGTTAGATATCAATCATTTGTTAGTTTCAAATATTGCAAATATCTTTTTTTATTTTTATTTTTAGATTTATTGGGGTAACGTTGGTTAACAAGAATGACATAGATTCCAGGTGTACAATTCTACAGTGCATCGTTTATGTATTACATTATATGTTCACCATCCAGTGTCAGTTTTCTTTCTATCATATATTTGGCTCCCCCTTGCAAATATCTTTTTATCTGTCTTCTATTAACTTTGTTCACAGTGCCCTTTATCTAACAGAAATTTTTATTTTTTATATAATCAAATCTATTAATCTTTTTTGCCTTAGGTACTTACTTCTGAGGTTTTGCTTAAGAAATTATTGTCTAATTCTAAACCACAAAGGTAGTCTCTCCTGTATTATCTTTTATTAACTTTATAATTTTAGATTTCATATTTAGGTCTTTCATCCTCTGGAGGTCCAGATATATATATTTGGTGGTAGGCAGTGGTCCAGTTTTATTTTTCTTCAAGTAGCGAACCAGTTTTCTCATTACCATATAGTAAATAGTCGATTCTTTCTCCTTTGATTTGTGGTGCAACTTTTATAGTATACTATTAAGTTTCCATACTTAGTAAAGTCTGTATCGAAACCTTTCAATTCATATATTTATTTCTTTCATATTACCTTTTTATTTTTATTTTTTATGTGGGTAGTTCCCTGGCTGGTAATCGAACCCAGGCTGCAGGGTTGACAGCACTGAAGCCTAGCCACTACACCACTAGGGAACTCCCTCATATTACTTTTATAACTATGACATAGCAAGGGAAGCTAGTACTCACCAAATAAATGATCCTTGTATTTTTCTACTTCCCCAGGTGCCTTACATGTAGGATTGGGGCCATATAACTAGCTTTGGACAATGTACTATAAGGAAAAATAATATGAATGATTTCTGGGCCAAGGTAATTTAAAAGGCCACATAATTAGATGGAGGAGCCACAAGATGGAAGAAACCTGAATTACTGAGTAACTGCATTGAAGACTGGGGAGCTGCCCAACCACCATTAAATTTTATGGAAACAAGAAATAAAACTTGGTTTATTTCACTGAGATTTTTGGGTTCATTTGTTACTGCAGCATAGTCTATTGTTACCCTGACTAATATTTGTGGTTTTATAGCATATTTTACCAGCTGGTAGAATAAATCCCCTTCTTTATGTTTCAAAACTGACATAGGTCTTTTTGAATCTTAATACTATTTCCATATAAATGTTAGAATGTGTTAATCAAGTTTTGACAGATTTTTTAAAATGTTAAGGCAATTTTGCATTCCACCATTGATCACTACTAATATATATATATATATTTGCTTTTTTTTGGTATGTGGGTAGCTCCCTGACTGGGAATCGAACCCAGGCCGCAGCGCCGAAGGCTTAAGCCACTACACTATCAGGGAACTCCCATGACAATATTTTTTATTCATTGCTGAATTCTACTTGTGGGTAGGTTGTTTAAATTTTTCACATCTATGTTTGTAAGTGAAACTTATCTATGTATTTTTTGAAGAGATGACCAGAAACTTTATTAAAATGGAGAATACAATACTAACAAATCAATTTAAAGGAGAATGTATATTTCCTTGTTACATTAAACACTTAAAAAATTTAACCCCATTTTTTAAACTAGTTTCAGGTGTACAAAATAACACTGACTTTGATTTTGCTATAAAGGTTAGTGCTAATCTCATAAAATACATTGAATAATATTACTTCTTTCTGTTCTCTGGAAGAATTTGTATAATATTGGAATTATCTATTTAATCTGGGTCTGTTTTGAGGAGAAGAGGGACTTTTAAACTACTGATTTAATTTTCTGAGTGGTTAAAGGACTCTTTGGGTTTTCTTGTCAGTTATTTTTTGAGTCAGTTTTGGTAAAGTTCTATTTTTCAAGGAATCAATCCATCTCATCCATATTTACAAATTCATTGTCATAAAGTTAATCATAGCATTCTATCTTTTAAAACCACTTATTCATTATTATCTCCTTTTGTTCTTTACTAATATTTTTTGTTTACACGTTTTCTTCTTAATTAGTCTTACCAAAGATTTGCCTGTTTTTTATCATACCATTTGAAGGTACAGCTTTTGTCTTTGTTGTTAATGTCTAATATATTTTTGCTTTCTATTTCATCTATTTCTGTTCTTGTCTTTTTCATTCTTCCATTGTTGGGTTTATTCTGTTGGTCTTTTTTTAACTTTCTAACTTAGATGCTTAGGTTTTTAATGTTTTGCCTTTTTTTCTAGTCCAACATAAGATTAAAGAAAAATAACAGCTTTATTGAGAGATAATTCACATAATTGCTTAGCAATTCAACTATTTACATATTTTTAGTATATTGACAGTGTTGTACAATCAGGACCATGATCAATTTTAAAATATTTTTACCACCCACCAAAAGAGACCCTGTATCCATTAACTATCACTCTCCATCTCTCCTCAACTGCCTTTTCAGCCCTTGTCAACCATGATTCTACTTTCAGTTTCTATAGATTTACATAGTCTAGATATATAATAAAACATAAATTTTAAGCCCAAAAATTTCCCTTGAAATACTATCTTTACTGAATGTTACATTTTATTTTATTACTTGTTTTGGGTATACAAAACAACATAGTGATTAGACATTTACACACCTTACAAAATGGTAATGCCAGCAAGTCTACTACCCCTGTGACATCATATATAGCTATTACAATACATTGACTATATTCCCTATAGTGTACTTTACATTTCATGATTTTATATATGTGTGTGTGTGTGTGTGTGTGTGTGTGTGTGTATATATATATATATATATATATATATATATATATTTGAAATTCAACATTATTTTACATTAGTTTCAGGTGTACAGTGTAGTGGTTAGGCATTTATATAATTTATGACATGATTCCCCCCATAAATATAGTAACCATCGGAAACTATACATATTTCTTACATTATTATTGACTATATTTCCCTTAATGTATTTCACATCTCCATGACTTATTTTGTAGCTACCAATTTGTACTTCTTAATCTCTTCACCTTGCTCACTTATCCTCCCTACTCCTTCCCTTCTAGCACCCAGCGGTTTGTTCTCTGAGTCTATGAATTTATTTGTTTTTGTTGGTTCGTTCTTTCTGTTCTTTAGATTCCACATATAAGTGAGATCATATGGTATTTTTCTTTCTCAGTCTTACTTGTTTCACTTCACATCATACACTCTAGGTCCATCTGTGTTATTGCAAATGGTAAGATTTCATTCTTTTTCAGGGCTGAGTAATACTCCATTGTATAAATGTACCACAATTTCTTTATCCAATTGTCTATTGAGGAACACTGTGGTTTCCCCCCCCCCCCCATATTTTGGCTATTGTGAATAGCATTAGAGTAAACATATGGGTGCATATATATTTTCAAATTAGTGTGTTGGATTTCTTTGGATAAATACCCAGGAGTGGAATTGCTGGGTCATATGGAAGTTCTATTTTTAATTTTTTGCGGAACCTCCATACTGTTTTTCATAGTGGCTACACCAGTTTGTAATTCCACCGACAGTGCAGAAGGGTTTCTTTTTCTCCACATCCTTACCAACACTTGTTGTGTGTTGATTTATTGATGATGGCCATTCTGACAGCTGTGCGGTAATAACTCACTGTGCTTTTTATTTGCATTTCTCTGATGATTCGTGATGTTAAGCAATTTTTCATATGTCTATTGGCCATCTGTATGTCCTCTTTGGAAAAAATGTCTATTCTGGTGCTCTACCCAGTTTTTAATTGGACTGGTTTGGTTTATTTTTTGGTGTTGAATGTATGAGTTTTTAAATAAATTTTGGGTATTAACCCTTTATCAGATGTATCATTGGCAACTATTTTCTCTCATTCAGTATAATAGTTGTTGTTTTTTTTTTTCATTTTCTTGATGGTTTCCTTTACTGTGAAAAAAACTTATTAGTTTGAAGTAGTTCCATTTGTTTATTTTTTATATTGCTTCTTTTACCCAAGGAGATATATCAGTAAAAATATTACTAAGGATAGTGTGTGAGAGTTTACTTCCTATATTTTCTTCTAGGAGTTTTATGGTTTTGGGTCTTACATTTAAGTCTTTAATCTATTTTAAGTTTATTCTTGTACATGGCATAAGAAAGTGGTCCAGTTTCATTTTATTGTATGTATCTATCCAGTTTCCCCAGAACCAATTATTGAATAGAATATCTTTACCCTATAAGTATATACCCTAATGTATATACTTGCTTCCTTTGTCATAGATTAAATGGCCATATTAGCATGGATTAATTTCTGAGCTCTCTATTCTGTTTCATTGATCTATATGTCTGTTTTTATGCCAATACCATGATGTTTTTATTGTGTTTTTTTTGGGGGGGGGTAGTTCCCTGGCTGGGAATTGAACCTAGGCGGTGGCATTGAGAGTGCCAAAGCCTAGCCACTACACCACCAGGGAACCACCAATATCATGATGTTTTTATTACTATGACCTTGTAGTAAAATTTTATATCAGTTAGCATGATACCTCTAGCTTTGTTCTTCTTCCTCAAGAATCATGGCTATTTGGTTTGTTTTTTCCAGGCTCTATATAAATTTTAGGATTATTTTATTTAATTCTGTGAAAACATCATTGGTATTTTGACAAGGATTGGATTGAATCTATACATTTTCTTGGGTAGTATGGATATTTTAACTATAGTAATTCTTCCTATTCATGAGCATGGTATATGTTTCCATTTATTTGTACCTTCTTTAATTTTAATTTTAATCTCTTCAATGTCTTATAATTTTCTGAGAACAGGTCTTTTACTTCCTTGGTTAAATTTATTCCTACATATTTTCTTTTTGAATGAAATTGTAAGTAGGATTGTTTTCTTAATTTCTCTTTGTGATAGTTTATTATTGGTGTATAAAAATGCAACTGATTTCTGAATACTAATTTTGCATACTGCTACTTCACTAAGTAGAATTATTAGAACTGATAAGAATTATTAAAACTAATAATATTTTACTTCTTTCTTTCCAATTTGGATGCTTTTTATTTATTCTCTTTTTTTTTGCCTTATTTATTTATTTTTTTTGTGGTAGCTTCGACTTTCAGTACTATGTTGAATAAAAGTGGTGAAAGTGGTCATTTTTGTCTTGTTTTAGATTTTAAGAATGCTTTTAGCTTTTTCTTGTTGAATATGATATTTGCTGTGGATTTGTCATATATGGCCTTTATTATGTTGAGATATGTTCTTTCTATTCCCAAAATGCTGAGAGTTTTTATCATAAATGAATGCTGCATTTTGTTAAATGTTTTTTCTGCATCTATTAATATGGCCATATGGTTTTTACATTTGCGTTTTATTTATGTGTTGTACATGTTAATTAATTTGTGGATATTGAGCCAAACTTACATAGCAGGAATGAAACACACCTGATTGTGGTGTATGATCTTTTTAATGTATTGCTGAATTCATTTTGCTAATATTTTGTTGAGGACTTTTGCATCTATGTTCGTTAAAGATATTGGCCTATAGTTTACTTTGTAATATTTTCCTTTGAGACAACCATTGTATTAAGCTATGCAGATTAGCTTTTTGTGCACATTTCCTATTTTATCACAAAGAATATTAAAGAGACATGCACTCAAGCATTGACATTTAATGAAATTCATAATTTTATTGTAAATAAGAACTCCATTAAGGACATTTTAAAATGATTTAAAAAAATTTGTGTGCATGTGACTATAAAGAAATAAATCACTACTGGTAGAGTTTGGTGACACTGCCTTGATCTATGCTAAGGCACCGGCAGTTATACCCACCATTGTTTTTGTACTATTGGTGGAAATGTAAACCTAGTGAAAATAGCAAGTAACATGTTAGTATTGTTTTGAAAATAATTGTGACCTTACAGTTTTAGAAACCTGCAGTGTTCTGTGGACTATACATCTAGAACCACTGATATGATTCAAATTCTGTGTAAAAACACAAGAGATTATATAATAAACATCTGAAAGAATTTTCACCCACTTTCAATTGAAGGAGCCTTTTTTGAATGATGCCACAGACTCTTACAAATGGTGAGTATCATTTCATGCCAATAATACAGAAGTACTGAGTTTTTTTATAATTGCACAATATTTTACTGTGTGGACATACCACCATAGTGTTAGACATTTAAGTTGCTTCTAATTTTTCTCTCTTAGAAAAAGTACTTAAATATACATCCTTATGTATTCCTTTGTGTACAATTATTTGATTATTTCTTTAAGAAAATATTTAGAAAGGTATGTGCATCTTTAAAGCTTTTTATGAAGATTATCAAAATGCTTTCCAGATAAGTTGTATCAATATGTATTACCAATCTGTCCATTTTCTATGTGATTACCTCCCCAGAGTCCTTATCTCTATTCCAGTCATAGCCTACCATACAGTAGCACAAAAATGAAGATTATGTGAGTGGTGGCAGGAAAATTGGCTGGGCTTAGAAAATCTCTGGGACCTTTCCAATTTTGTTTTTTCATTGCTTCAATGGGCCAGGGTGGAGAGGAAAGAAAACTTATCTGCTCTTAAGTGAACTCAGGAGGTGGTGGTAGGGTACCTCTAAGGACTTTACCACTGCCCCTCTTCTAAAAGAAGGCAGTCCTAGACCTCTAAACCCTAGGAAAACAAAAACACTCTTTGCACCAAGAATCATTCTGTCACACCACTTTGGGTTTTTTTTTTTTTAATCATTAGAAATGGTAACACACTTTGGCATATTGACCTACAGCCAAGCCAGGCAGCAGATCTTGGTACTGTTTTTTGTAAAAGTCTCTTATTACCAGCATTCCCTATTTTCTATAGTCACCACCCTATTTCCACTCTTCATCATCTTGTTTGGTTCATTATAGGTTTCTGAAAAATGTTCTTGTTCCCAGTTTCCACACCCTAACCCCAGCCTAGTTCTAATCCATTTTGCACATTGTCACCAGATTGTTTTTCCTTTTCTTAAAAATATACAGTAACTCCCAGAATATGGCAGCATCTCAACTTGGGGTCAGGATCTTCTCCAAACTTTCCTCGCTCTATATTTCCACCTTTCTCATCACTCCTCTTCCTCTAGCTTCTATTCCATGCGAACTGGTTACCTTCCTATCACAGTAACAGATGTCCTACCTCTGTGCCTTTCTTCAAGCCACTTCTGCCTTCTGAAATGCCTGTTTTCTCATGCCATCCTCCAGGGCCCAGCTTAAGAGTGCCATTCCTTCTTGAAGCTCATAACTTCTGCTTTGTTTAACCAGGCAGCATATATTTGACAATGGGCAAAAGACTTGGTACTGTTAGCAATCCTTTTGTATTTATGTACCTTATCTCTCTAGCTATATTTTAGATTCAAGCATGATAACAAATTATTGTCGGTTGAAACATACAACTTTATTGATGATACACAAATGAAGTCTTTGGTGAATAAATTCAAGTAAAAAACAAATGATAGAAGTGTAGGTTATTGATGATGGGTAGGTTCACTATCAATTAACATAGAGGAACAAGTAAAAATATTTCCATTCAAGCAGCACAATTAAAGTCACAAATGTTTTCAGTACAAGAGGACTATTTATTTGGTATTCATAAAATGTTTCAGCTTAAAGCTGGAGACTGTCACAGATAACATCACTGTGGATGATACATTATTCAAAACTGGTAGCTGAAAGGATCCCTTTACTATATAAGCAAGTGGAAAAGCAATAAGTTTCCATTTTCATCGCTTCCAGATTGCAAAACCAAGGAATTATTTCAAGTCTTTTGAGAGTACAAGCCAATCAAAATTTGTCCACTAGTTTTATAACTTTCACTTTCACCAAGAGGTCATGGTGATCTGCTAAGGCTCGAATTTTCTTAACACACACTCCAGATGCAGTGCATAAGTAAAAAAGGGAACCTTTATTAAATTCTCTGTAGTTGAATACTTCTGCTCTGAGATTGTCATAGATAATCTCAAACAGAGTAAGGGCATTAATAAGAATTTCTGATTCCACATAAGAATTATAGAGAGAACTAAATGATGATGGCACTTGGGTACTGAGAAGCTTTTTTAACATATCTGGATTTTCAGCAAAATTCGCGAGTATTTTCAAAATCTCAACCTTGATTTTTCCACCTCCCTGAGATAACAAACGGAAAAAGTTTGCAATGGAATTGACAAGCAAGTGCTGGTAGTCATTAGTAATAGTCATGTTTGTTAAAAATTTTAGTCCAACTACCTGCACGGCCGAGTTCAGGTTCGAGGCCATAATATCATCCATCACTTTATTCATGTATACCTGAAGCCGGCCCTGATTTTCATAATTCTCACTCAGGTTATTCATGGCCATTAAGGCTTTTTCCTTAATGTGGGGATCAGTTTTATTGATCATGTTTGCAATAATTGGGAGGCCTCCCAATTTGCGAATTGTGTCTTGGTTGCATGAATAATTGGCATTATTGCTCAGAGTGAGCAAAGCTACCTGTTGGATGAAAGGATCATCCGATTTCTGAAGCAAAGCAAGGACTTTCCTGAGATCTCGGACACCCAGAATCTCATCAATTTCATAAGGAAAGGGGCGCTTCTGTATGGGAACGGGCCTCCTTCCTCGCCCTCTCTGCTGAGCCTCAGGCTCGGAGTCTGACTCTGACTCTGTGTCAGTCCACCCGGACTCTCCTTCCTCAGAATCAGGGACCTCTGCCAGGAAAGCCTGCCCCCCATTAGCTGAGGCTGCAGCAGCTGCTGCAGCTCCATCCCCAGGGCGGAAGCCCAGCCCCAATTCATCTACTTCAATCTTGTTTTTCTTGCCCTTGCCCTTGCCTCCAGTCCGGGACCTGGTTCCACCTTTGGCTCCACCTTTGGGTACAGCCCCAGTTGCTGACCCAGCCTTAGGTATAGCCCCTGTATGAGCCCCAGGGGTCGCTTTCTTGGCAGCTGCTGCTGTTTTAGGGGACCCTGAGGCCCCAGGAGCCTCTGCAGCCCCAGTAGGCGCTGCCACCCCAGAAGGCACTGCTGCTCCAAGAGGCGTTGCGGCTCCATTAGGTGCTGCCACCCCAGGAGGAGTTACTGGTACTGGAGCATCTGCAGCCATGGCAGGTGTTGCTGCCTCGGTAGGCACTGGCGTCCGGGGAGGCACTGATGGTGCTCCAGGAGCTTCTGCTGTGCTAGGAGTACCTGCTAATTTGGGAGCTTCTGCCATTGTAGGGGCCTCTGCAGCCTTGAGGACCTCTGCTTCCCTGGGAGGTGGTGCCATTGTAGAAGCCACTTCCACCTCAAGAACTGATTTGGCCTTAGGTTCAATGCTGATCCCTTCTGCCTCCTGGGCCAAACTTCCTGCCCCACTCTGAGCCTTAGCACTGGATGCAGCTGGGGCCACTGTCTCAGCTCCAGCCGCATCCAGGGCATGGGTTTCATCCTGGGCCCTGTCCTCTGCCCCAGCGTGAACTTGGGTTGGGGAACCAAATCCTGGTCCAAGATCAATTGTGAATCCAGCCCTTAGTCCGACTCTAGCCCTGGCTCCAGTCCCAGTCAAAGCCCTGGTCTTGGGTTTGGCCAGTCTCTTCTTTGTCTGGTTTCTTCTCCTGGTGTATTTGTAGACACAGTACCAGGCACTTGCCCCAATCACTATCCCAGCAGCTACACAGCCAGCATCTCGAACTCGGCTCATGGTGCAGCTAGAATAATTCTCTGATCCAGGTGTGGAGATGGCTTGCTCAAGCAGGATGTGTGCACGTCAGAGCAAGGCACTTCAGCTCAGGATTGAAAGTTCTAGAGGCTTCAAGCCTAGCAGGATCTGGGGGTGAAGAATAGAAATGAGGCTTAGGACTCTGGCTCACTTCATGCCTAACCAGGCCTAATTAGAGGCAAGTTTGGGGACATAATGTTTGGTGGGTTGGGTAGTACCCAAACAAAGGTATGGAGGCCCATTTTCTGATTCAAGACCCTGGTTGTCCAACATTTTCTACATCTTCATCCCTAGCCCACCCTGCCTAATGCCAACACACACCATTCCTCAGCACTTAAATGGTGGAAGAGATGCAATATTGATGTCAGGAAAGCTGGTAGCGAGCAGTAATGACAGTAGAGACCCCAGATTCTGCTCTGATCCTCCCATCTCGACCCCGAGGGTCTCCAGAAGGTGGTCCTGCACATGTCAACCTGCTGGGAGCAGGAGCAATTTTCCCTTTCTCACCAGGCTTGTAGTTGTGCAGGGCCAAAAAGGCAGACAGACCTGCGAAGAGATCCCAGAAAGGGCATTTTGGGGTCTTTGGTAGATGGATTCCTTTTTCTTTTCTGATTTGAACCCCTGTGGGCCAAGTTTCTTCTTCACAGTCCTCTTCTTTCCATCGAATCCCTTCCTCCTCTAACCATTTATTAAGAAGACAGATGCCACAGTCCTTTCCCTGTACCAAAAGGGGCAGGTCCAGGGCAAGGGTGTCTTGTAAAGAGGAAGAATATGGGGGGAAAGGAGCCTTTGGTCTCAGACTCTGCTCTGGTTTCTGTCACACCCACACCAGAGGTTCCCAGACAGTTCCCATGCCCCACACTGACCTCTAAGGATTCAGGGCTGCTTTTTGCTCCTCAGTTCAGTTAGAGCTTCATCCTAAGGACAGACTGAAGGGCAGAAATATAGACAGCAGATGCTGGACCCTGGTCGATGGAAAAAGCTAGGACAAGAGTCCCAATAATTGCCTTTTAGCATTTACCTACCAAAATGAGAAATGGTTCCACTCTTAATTCCAATTATTCTCACTCCTCTCCCACCCCAATCCACCCCACTCCCGCGCAGACTCCCCAGGCACTCAACCCCTCCTTCCCTTTGCCCCTCCCCCAACATCCGCCATTTCTTGGGGACTTACAGCCACACCCCTTCTCCTGCGCCGAAGCGGGAGGGGGCGGGGCGAAGGTGCAGTAAAAGCTGGATGGGACGCGGGAGCGGGGATCACTGCCAAATAATCTAGTATTCCCCTCCTAGGACCTCTCGTCCTTTTGTCCCCAGCCCCAGGCCTAGCATTAGCCTATAGAACAGCGGCCCCAATGTCTGCCCTTTCGGTTTGAGGGTCGTGATTTTTCACTGTTCCTTCTCTCTGGGCTCCGCCTCCTACCCCCCACCCAAATAGACTGTTAACCGCCATTTATCCCACCAGCGTACCCGAACTCCTTTTCCAGGATTGAGAAAATGAGCGTGAAGGGCTCTAGAGAAGTGTCTGGAAAGCAGCCTGGAAGTTAGCACCGTGGTTTAATACCGAATTCTTTCAGGATACCCCCTCCAGTGAAGCCCAGACAGCGCCAAAACCCGCCATCTCCCCTATAGAGATTGGCACACCCATTTCCCAGCACCCTCAAAGGACAGGGGATCAGCCGTAGGGAGGGAAGGTTGCGAGAATGGTAGTCGGGGGCGGTATCTGCAAAGTGAGAGTGGGAGTGAACAGGCCCGACTGTTTCCAAATTGCGTGCCCCTCCAGTCACCCTTTCCCAACCTCCCCCAGTGGCTTTATATGCTCTGCCACGTTTATTTCTCTTCCCTCCTCCTCTCAAAACAGGATGGGATGTGGGGTGCGGGGCCTTCAGTGTCAAAAACAAAACCAAAAATCACTGGCTGGGAGGTGAAGTAAGCGGATTCTCCGCAAGTATATAAAAATCTTTACGTCCCTCCTCCCCCTCTTCCCATCACCCACCAAAATGAGCTGCGACTGAGCGCGGGGGTCGGGAAAGCCGGCCAGGAGCGGGCAAAGTACAGCTGCCTGCAGCCTCAGACTTCCGCATCACGGGGCTACCCTTATCAGAGGTACCAGGCCATGCCCACCCTCACACCCACCTGCCCGGATCTGGGGGAATTTTCTCCTCCTCCTCCTCGCCTGGGTTAAACGCACGGCAGTGCGCAGCGCAATAGAGTTGGTACCCAGAGGAGGACGGAGGACGGCGGTCAGGGCTTTAAGTACCTTTGCCCACGTCAGCTCCTGGTCACGTGAGGGCCGCATCGCCAGTAAGGTTGGGTCCCCAATTTCCACTCCCACTAAAAGCACGAGCACCCTCCTTTACCCCCACTCCTACCTCACCCAACCACATCAGGTCCTGTCACTCATTTTTTGTCTTTGTCTTTGTAGCTGAAGCCAAAAGTAGCCTCTTTTCCGTGTGTTAAAATTTGCCTTTCTCTGGTTAGGCGGGAGAGGGATGTATCATCTTGGGCTAGTGACAATTTTTACTTTTGTTGTTGTTGTTGGGGAATTGTGTCATCCTCTCCTGGACAACTGGACACTCTCCCTTTGCTTCACTTCTAATCCCTGGTCTACTAGTGCCCATCATTTCCCTTGCAGTTGGGCCCTTGCTCTAATATAAGTAACAGGCAGAGTATCAGAAAACAAGAGATGGGAGTGGGGTCTGTACTTCTGTAGTACTCCCCTGTTTTGTAAAGAAAATACAACAAAACAACAGTTCAGTGTGGGAAGCAGCACACAAAAAGAGCAGGCATGTTTTATAAAAAAAGATTACCCACTAATATTGGAAGGCACCATTAATTTTGGTTAACTTTTATCACAGAGACAATGAATTCTATTGGCCATTTAGGAAATAGTTTCAAAATATGCTAAGGTATTTGAATATCTAAAAATAAACTTTTTCTCAACAAGGTAAGCATGTCTCCACATGATCTGTAAATTGGTCCATGGAGAGATGTTTAGTTATCCAACGTTATTTATTTGGACAAATAATATCCTACTTTTTCTCCTTCTGGCACAGCTTTCAAGTTGGATAAATAAATGATCCTGTCTTATTCTATTAGAGAAACACATTTATTTAATGTTCTCAAACCACTGCTGACTGCTGTGTGAACCTCCTGTAATTTGATGGCTGTAACCATGACAGTTTTGAACACCTGTCTCTGGATTAGGTTCTAGTTTTGTGATTCAGCTCTGGGCAAACGGAAAAACTGTCAAGCCAAGGAAATGACAGATGTGAGGGATGCAGAAATAGTCAAACCCTCTTTGTCTATGAAGGGGGTGGGGGAGGTGCTAACCCTATACCCCTTCCTATATGCCATAGTCTGTCATCCCTTGCAATCAGACACTGATTCTGTTGCTCACTCCAAAGGAATACATGGACAGGTGACCAAGGTGGTGAATGTCACCTTTACTCAGGTGACCAACCTGAGTAAATGCTTTTGGCTTCTTCCCTCCCTCTCGCTCTTAAATTCCCACAGAGGTGACTCAGGGATGCATAGAAGGGATTTCTGTTCCCACCTACTCCTGCAGCTGTGGGTTTCCATGAAGCCTGGAGAGTGATTGCTGGGGGAAGCACCCAGGTCTGCCTGCTCTGCCCTCATCCATGGTGCCCAAGTTAACATTGCCCCTAACACTGTCTGCTGTTATCACCTGGCTTGAGAGGTGCAGCCTGGGGCAGCCTCTTCTCACCTCTGGCTTCCTCACCACAGGGCCCCAGGGAGAACCTAACCTTGGTGCAGGGTCAGAGCTTGCAGCCCACGCTCCTCAGCTCAGCACTGGGGATGCCTGGGCCCAAGGGACTCTCCCACTAACCATACTTGATTAACCTACAGCAGGCATTCTCAACTTACTACTTTGAAATTCTATGCAACTTGCCACCTGAAATTCTATGCAAGGTTTTGTTTGGGAGTGTGTGTGTGTGTGTGTGTGTGTGTGTGTGTGTGTGTGGCTAAGTGCATTTTATTTCTAGAAATACAGGTCATTGACCTCATCAGTCTCCCAAGGGGTCTGTGACCCACTCCCTTAGGTTTTGAGAGCCGCAAGCTTGTTCGACAAGAGGCCCAAGGGCCACATGTGACCCAGGATGGCTTTGAGTGTGGCCCAACACAAATTACATAAACTTTCTGAAAACATTATAAAAATTATGCATGGAGCTTTTTAAAAGCTCATCAGCTATCATTACTGTCAGTGTATTTTAGATGTGGCCCAAGACAATTCTTCTCTCAATGTGGCCCAGGGAAGCCAAAAGATTGAACACTCCTGGCCTAGAGAGTGTATGTTATATATAATAGTTCAGATTAGGAATAGTTTAAGTCTTTTTCTGACAATAGTAATATATATTAGTGGTTAAAAATATTCACAACAATAAAGAAATATATAAAGTATACAGGGAAAGAGCTCTGTAATATCTTTTCCATCCCCAGCCACTGCTAATAATTTCTACTTTTCTTTTTATGCACATATTAGTAAGTGCATTTGTACTTATTAATCAAGTTCCAAATTGAGTAACAATAAACTAAGAGTAAGTATTTGGAATTTGTATTGTAACTGCAGTAAATATGCAAATTAATTTGAGGGACATTAACATGTTAACATTGAGACTTCTTCTTTAGGAATAAGGTATTCCTTCACTTTGTTCAGATCTGTTTTATGTTTGTTAATCAAATTTAATTAAGTTTCTTCAGCTAAGTAATTCTTATTACTTGTTATATTTTACCGGTATTTAGTAGTGTTTATTGCCGAAATGCTATTATTTTCTCCAATTACAATTTCTTATAGGTGATTATGTGTTTAAGGAAAATGTTCTACTTATACATATATTTATTTTTTATCTGCCTTTTTTTGTAATTTGTTTTACTAATTCCAATAGTTTTCAGGTGATACCATTTTTTTTTTGGAGGTATGTACATAACCATCTGCAAATGAATATTTTTTATTTCTCCTTTTCCAATATTTATACTTTTTTCTTTCCTTTTCTGCATGTATTACAGTGACCAGAACTTCCAGAACGATGTTGGTGCCTGAGTGCCTGCTTATCTAGTTTTTGGAGGGAATTGGAATATCTCTTTTGTTTCATCATTTAGTGTAAATTTTGCTGTTTATGATATATTCCTTCCTTTTTTCAAGTGTACTTTCACTTATATTTACCCATACTAGAAAAACAAACAAAACAAACAAATAAACAAAAATCCAGCACAAAGAAATAATGTCAGTGAGTGGAGGCAAGTCATAAGTTCTGTGGTCTATTAGCCCACAAGGAGTGAGGAATACGCCAGGTCAGAAGAATCTCTGATATATTTTCGATCAGGTTAAGGATATTTTCTTTTATAACTAATTAAATTTAACAAAGAATGAGTCATTAAATAAATATAATTCTTTACTGCATAAATGAAATCTCCTCCTATTCTTATTTTACTAATAGTTTTTTTTTTAATTTAGGAATGGATAAATTTATCAAATGCTTTGATTATAAGGTTTCTTGTCTTCTTCAGTTTGTGGTTGTGGTTGTGTAGACAGAGTAGTCTCTCTGTCACTTTAGTCTCCCTATCGTCTATTCTCAACACATCCTCCACATACAAATTCCCCACTCCCCATGAAATTTAGAGTAAATGCAAATGTTCTTAATGCAGTTGACAAGGCTCTGCTCTCTATAATATTGGCGTACCTCCGCCTCATTTTCTACTGCTCTCCCCCTCCTTCAGCCATCCTGGCCTCCTTGGTGTTCCTGGAATATACTAGACTCCTTGCCTTCACTGAACTTTTGCATTTGTTTGTCCTCCTGACTGGGATATTCTTCACTCACATATCAACATACTTAGATCCCTCACTGACTTTAGGTCTTTATTCAAAAAGTCATCTTTCTAGTTATTCCTTCCCTGGCCACCTTATCAGAAATTTCAACCCACCTTGACTTTTCATCTTTTCCGCTGTTAATTTTTTTCTTTTTAGTACATATCACTAACAATATTTATGTATTTCGTTTATTTTTCGGCTTTCTAACTACAATGTAAAGACCATGAGATTAGGTTTAGGTCTGTTTTATTCACTGCTGTAATCATAACATTGAGAAAAATGCACAGCATGTAGTAGGTACTCAGTAAATGTGTTGAATAAATAAATAAATGGCTTTTCAACAATAAACCCCTCTCTTGCATTCTAGAAATAAAGCCTAGTTGTTTATGCATATTAGCAGACTTATAAACTCTCAGATAAGTGATCAGCCAAATCAGAGTCTTGTCAGGTAACAAGATGTAGAAGACATTAAGATAGCTTTGAGTGGCAATGTATAAAACTCACTATGCAGTGAGAATGATTGTTTATGATATATGCCTTTTTACATATTTAAAATTTTATTGAATTTATTGGGGTAACTGGTTAATAGCATTAAATAAATTTCAGGTGTACAACTTTATACTACAATATCTATATACTCTTATTGTGTGCTCACCACCTGAAGCCTAGTCTCTTTCTGTCACCTTGTATTTGACCTCTTTTATCCTCTTCATCATCCTCTTATGCCTTTCCCCTCTGGTAATGACAATTCTGTTTTCTGTATGAGCTTTTGGTTTTGTTTTGTTTGTTCATTTGATGCTTTTTGTTTTATATTTCACATACGAGTGAAATCATACAATCTTATTTTCTGTCTGACTTATTTCACTTAGCCTGATAGTTTCGAGAGCCAGCTATGTTCTCACAAATGACAATATTTCATTTTTTTTATGGCTAAGCAGTATTCCATTGTATACATGTACTACATAATTTTTAGTCATCCATCGACGTTTGGTTATTTCCATACCTTGGCTATTCTGAACAATGCTGCAATGAACATAGGGGTACATATATCTTTACAAATAAGTGTTTTTAAAATTTTGGGTAAATACCCAGAAGAGGGATTTCTTGGTCATATGGTAGTTCTATTCTTAATTTTTTGAGGAACCTCCATACTGTTTTTTATATTGGCTGTACTAATTTACAGTCCCACCAGCAGTGTATGAGGTTCCCCTTTTCTCCAAATCCTTTCCAACACTGGTTATTTTTTGTCTTATTGATAATATATGGTATTGTCAGGGGAACAGACAAACAAACCAATGTAACAGAATTGTGAGCCCAGAAATAAACTCACACATCTAGGGCAACCAATTTCAACAAAGGAGCAAACTATATGCAATGAAGAAAGCAAAGTTTCTTCAATAAATAGTGTCGGGAGAACTGGAAAGCTGCACGCAAAAAAAGAAAGAAAGAAAGAAACTAGATTGCTATCTGACATCATACAGAAAATTAGCTCAAAATGAATCAAAGACTTAAATATAAGACCTGAAAAAATAAAATACATGGAAGAAAATATAGGCAGTAAATTTATGGATGTTGTTCTCAGAGGGAGTTTTGTGAACTTGACCACAATGGCAAAGAAGTAAAAGAAACAAAGAAATGGAACTACATCAAACTAAAAAGCTTTTGCACAGCAAAATAAACATCAACAAAACAAAAACAACGAACCACATGTGAGAAGATATTTGCAAATGAAACCTCCTCAAAGGGGTGACATCCAAAATATGTAAAGAACTCATACAACTCAACAACAAAAAAAAACTAACAATCTAATAAAAATTGGGCAGAGGACCTAAATAGATACTTTTCCAAGGAAGACATACAGATGGACAGCAGATAGATGAAAAGATGCTCAGTATCACTAGTTATAAGGGAAATGCAAATTAAAACCACAATAAGATACCACCTCACACCTGTTAGAATGAATACATGACTTTTAAAAAAGAAAATGAATCTTTTTGTATTAAATGAAAATAGTTCTATCATAATTTCTGATAAAAGTGCATATTTGTGTAAAAAAAAAAAGGAACGTAGTAGTCGTAACAGGAAAATAACAAAATCCATTTTTACTTTCTGCTTCCTTTCTGATTCCCCTCCCCCACTCCCGTTTCTCGGTATTTTCTGGACTACAGAGGTGAATATTAGTGATTCCAAAGTAACACAGATGGAGGGAGCTAAGAAAAGCAGGAACAATTCCACCAGAGAAGCAGTATAATTGGTCAGTAGCTCAGGAGAAAATGCTGCCTTTTCCAGTAGTCAGAGACAGACAATACCTTTGTTGGGTGTTCAAAGACTAAAATGGGCGACCAGTCATGCATGGTAGCAGGGGGAGGGGGAGGAATGGAGCAGGTTGCCCTCTGATTTGCTAATAATAGGAAGGGAAATTTGGGACCCTAACTCACCAGTGATGTGATTTCACGTGACCAGGAATCTTTGTGCTAGTATCTTGGTCCAGATAGCTGTTCCTGCTCAGGTAACCAGCTCTTTATTTCCTTGGAGATGGCATGACTGTGGGCACAGGTGGAGGAGGAGGACAAGAAATAATCCCGTCCTGATTTCTTATGTCAGTGTGAGGGTAAGTATTGATTGGAGACTCCTGGAGTGAGGGTGGAGGGTAGCAGCACAATTTTTCGTGAAGGCGCTTCACTGATTTCCCATGTAGACACCAGAACCCAGCCTCATTTTAATTTCATGGCTTGTTAAAGGCAGAGCAGTGCCCGCAGGAGAAATGAGAAATGGTTGACGTAGGAGGCTTGAGAAAGCGGAGGGGAGGACGCGGTTATTGGGGAGGGGAGTGGGAGGGGACTGATAGGTGAGAGACAGGCCTGACAACCTGGACCTGGAACAGGGAAGGTGTCAGGGTTTGGTCTCACATTCAGGTGTTGGTGCATCCACCAGAGCTCTAAGTCCCCATCGTCTCCTGTTCGTTCCTGTCTAGTTCTGGCTTTGGCCGGTCCATATCTGCCAATCCGTGTTTACCGGCGGCGGTTATCCATGCAAAAGCAGGAGAAGCCAAATGCCTTCTTTCCTCCTTTCCTCAATACCCCGCCCCCTAGGTCCAGCTTGACTGCAGTTTCAGACTCCCGCCTGCAACAGACTCTCACTAGCCTGAGATAGCGGCAACAGCTGCAACATGGGCCGTTCTCAAAATTTGGGCTTCATGGCAGCGAGACTGGTGATTGGGGCTGGCACCTGGTACTACATATACCAACTGACCTGTGGTGGAGAGCAGAACAAGAAGAGACCAGCTGATGCAAAAAATATTCATCCTGCCTACAAAAAGTTTAGAAAATACAGAAAACTTTAAGGAAGAAAATAAAATTAGGCCACCAGTAATTACCACTCCTTGTCTTTTTCTTCTTGTAAGAATGTGTATGTGTATGTTGAACATTATTGCCATTACACTGTATATGTTATCCTGGAATTTTTCAGGTTACACTGCAGGTTATGTCTTTTGCTAGTTAGTGAAAATGCTTCATGAAAATTCTTTTAATGGATTATTTAATAATAACAAAATATGATAATCACAATCTTCCCCTTTTGTTGGTCTTTCATAGCAGGTATGAAACTTAATTCTCAGATTCAGGCGTGATAGAAATATTAGATATTTTTATTTTCCAAAAAATAACTCTGGTAGACTAAAGTCTACATAGACTGACTAGAGTATAGCATTCTACACTAGTTATAGCTGTGATATCCATCATCCAAGTTTCCAGATGGGCCAGTTAGGCTGTTTCTGTGCTACGGTTGGCATAGAGGGCACAGGAATTTGGTGATGCTGGGAGCCCTCGGTAGGCTCCAGTCTCCTAGGTGCATCATATGGCCATCAACCTTAAGTTCCTACTCTTCTTGGGCTGTCAGGAAGTAGGCTGCTCAAGAGACTCAGAAACTTGTCTCTTTTCCCTTCCATTGTGAGTGCGGATTTCTCTTTAGAGTGAGCGAAATCCCTCACTCCCAAAACTCCATTGTTAACAATGTATTTGGGGTTTGGGGGTAACAAAATTTGGAAAGTCCTGTCACAAATTTTCTCTGCAGCAAGGAAGTACTGATTTGGTTTAGCTGAGAAAGGGAAAGTGCCTTAAGTGGGGTTCCCTAAGAAGCAGAGCTTGAAATGGAGATGCTTGTGAAAGTGGTTTATTGAGAGAGTATTTTCAGATGAAACCTGTATGGAGGTGAGGAGAGCAGTATAGGACAGGGGCAGAAACTAGGCACAGATGTAGTTGAGCTGATGTATAGCCTCAGACTGAGCCCAGGGAAATTCTGGGACATGAAGAGCACTATGGAATTGATCCACTTTGAAACAAAGGAGCCAGGCTTGTATATTCACTGACTGCAAGCCAGGGTGTATGGGTGTGATGGCATGAAGTGGGAGGGGTGTTAGCGCTCAAGTATCTTCTGACAAGGGCATAACTATGAATCTCTTTTTTAATTTTTTTAAATTATTTTTTTTTGGTTGGTTCCCTGACTGGGAAGTGAACCCAGGCCATGGCTGTGACAGTGCTGAAACCTAGCGACTAGACCACCAGGAAACGCCCACAACTATGAATCTCCAGCAGCCAATGCTCAGAGCAGCTAGGAGATGGATGTACTAGCCCAGTAAATGGAATCCAGACAGAGGATCAGTAGCATCTACTACTTCTATTATAACCCATTTGCATTCTTCCAATGAAAATGTGTTCCTATCCATAAGCTCCTTCCACCAGGCCTTAATTTCAGCATTACTAGCTGTAGTGCAGTCTATCAGGAAATTCCCACCTTCTCCATAAACAAAACAAAAAGAGGAGAGTGCTTGTTATTTTCTAATCATCTTGTGGTTGACTTAGGCTCTCTGAGGCTAGCTTTCTCTCTCTAACCTGACAAGAGTCAAATCTCCTTCAATGTACTAATTTTGGAGGGGGACTGTGTGGCACATGGTTTAGCAACTCATGAAAATATGGTCTGCCTGTAATGAGATTAGAAGCTGGTACAAAGGTTGACATACATTTAGATATAGAATGTGTGGCTCTGGCCCATTTAGAACAGGTTTTAGCAGGTATTAAATTGACTACCGAGCAACTCTCATCCAAATTACTTGAACTTAGCAGAGAAGTTGCTAAAGGAAGTGCTGAGAACCAGTGTCAGAAAACCATGCCCATCCACATGATCTACTGAGATACATTTTGTTCCTGATTGTAAATTCATTTTAGGCTTGATGGCTCTGGTGCTTCAGCTCTATGCTAGAGGAACAGAAATCTTTGGCAAAGCTAGAGTTGCTGAGCATCTTATGGCTGTCCTATCTGAGGCTTGCCACATCTTTGAGACACTGTTGGAGTAGGGCACAGGTATCTCTTTGTTTAGGAACCCCTCATTTCTTCATCTTCACTAACAGTTTCACAGAAGAGAATTTTCTTTTTTTGACCGGGGAGAAATTCCTATCTCTTTAAACCACAAGTTATCTTGCTCAACTTGACAGATGAGATCAAGAGAGGGTAAATAAATTAACCAAGACCTTATAGATAGTGATGTGTTATTGGATATGTCCTTTCTTATTTTAAAAACATGTATCTAGTTAAAATAATTAAACATTGAAAATTTATACTGTCATTCAATTTACTCCCCTCTCCTCTCCCAAACCAGTTTCATTTATAATGAAAATTTATACCTTTTAATGTTATGACATAATTAAATATTACAGCACATTATAAGATACTATGTATGAGTCTACAAAAATGTCTACATAACAATGATTCCCAAGTCCCAGCTTATGTAATATTGCTATTCAGTGCAAATATTTCTCTTACAGCCAGGTTTTCATAATTAAAATTGGATATAAGGTGATAGATCAATTAAGAAACCTAATTTGCATATGCAAAGAGTGGTTGGTATTAATGGCATCAAAAGCAAGAGTCACTATCACATATACTTTTTTTAAAGTTAAGAATACATTTGCAACAAAATGGATGAAACTGGAGATCATCATGCTAAGTGAAATAAGCCAGACAGAAAAAACAAAGAACTGCATGATTTCACTCATATGCGGAATATAAAACTGAAAGCAAAGAAAAAAAGAAATGAACAAACAAATAACCCATGGACACAATCGATAGTTCAATGTTTATTTGGGGACGAGTGGGTTAGGGAG
>PVJL010010997.1:0-20877 GCA_004026885.1 Lyroderma lyra
TTGTGTCCATGGGTTATTTGTTTGTTCAGTTCTTTTTTTCTTTGCTTTCAGTTTTATATTCTGCATATGAGTGAAATCATGCAGTTCTTTGTTTTTTCTGTCTGGCTTATTTCACTTAGCATGATGATCTCCAGGTTCATCCATTTTGTTGCAAATGGCAATATTTCATCTTTTCTTACAGCTGAGTAATATTCCATTAAGAGTTTTAAATCATGAATGGATTTTCAATTTTATCAAACAGGTTTTCTTTCCTTCTAGAAAAGATAACATAAGTAACTTTGTCAGTCCATTTAAATTGAGTATTCTTTGGGTTATATTTACAAATATAAATTAAATATAATAATTTTAAGTGTGTTTTGCCCATAGTTTGTCTGTTGCCATTTGGTTGGGTTTGAATTTGATGTTTTGCCAGCTTTACAAAATGTTTTAAAATTCTTTCCCTTCTACTTCCTTTCTCTGATCAGAAACTTTTAATATTATTCAAGTATCTCTTTCTCAAACTGTTAGCAACGTGTTGTTAAAATTACAGGGCTAAATGCATTTCTGAAGAAAGGCGGTAAGTTCTCTGAATACTCCATTTGTTCCTTATTAACAGGCCTATTTAGAATGTTTCTGTTCTTTAGGTTTCAATTTAGGTGACATGTGTACCTTTCTAGATCTCTTTCATTCGCATACAGTTCAGGAAAGATTGGTTTTTACCTACTTTTAATTCCTTCATGTTGTAGTAGAATTTTTCTTGTTATTCTCCAGTAGGAATAGTTCATTGTATTTATTTTCGTGTTGGTCTCTCATATTTAAAAACAACTCTTGAATTTAGTCATTGTGCTTTTTATGTTTCTTTTCTTATGTTTATACATAAATGATTTCTCCCACATTATATTAATTAAGTGGTTATGTGTCATTTAAAATTATTTATTTTTATTTTGTAGCATTTGGGGGGTTTAATAATTAATTGATGCATTATTATTTAATCAATATAAGAATATATGGGGGGGATTCCCTGGTGGTGCAGTGGGTAAGCTTTGTCACTCTCATCCCTACAGCCTGAGTTGGATTCCCAACCGAGAAACCAACCAGAAAAGAAAAAGAATTAATGACAGAGAAAACATTTTTGAATGATTTTACAAACTAATTCGGTGGATTCTGATATCATGTTTTCATTATTATGTTTACATATTTTACACTTTCAGTATTGAGATTCAGATTAATTCTTTATGTATTGTTAAAAGAAAGTTCCTTAAATTTTTTTACAAAAGGCTTTTATGATTGATTTTACCTTTGAATATGTTTTTTCTTAAATTTCTGAGTTGTCCCAATGTTTTCTGTAGCATTTCTGCTTACTTGATAATTCAGTGAGGCATTAAGTCTGGCCTTATAAAAGGCCAACTTGTAAAGATTGCTACATGAACACTTGAGAATATTTCCATGTTTTCTGTTTCCATGGCATATAATTAGACATATTTTAATTATATTTACCTGAGTAAGTATATCAGTTAAGTCTTATATATTATGATATATTTTGTCTACTTTTATCTCTTATGTAATGAGTGCAGTGAATTAATATTCTGCCACTAGCATATTTCTGTTTGTCCATGTCATGTATATTTGTTTCACAAATGTTGATTTCAAATTATTTGGGTCAAATACCTGAAGTTTGCTCTGGCTTCAATTCAAATAATGGCCCTATCACATATTAAGAGTTTGGTTTTGGTTTAGTTACTTTACTGAGCTGAGCTGCCCTTGTCTGGAAATTGGGATAATGATCCATACATTGTGGGATCATGATCTAATTTTGGAATGATGCTTGTGAAGTACCAGGTCCATGGAGATGTCAATGAACTGTTGTGGCTTTAATTGTCACTGTCACTATTCTTGTACTTGCTTAGAAGACATAATGGTTAGCATCCATATTAAAGGTATGAACAGCGGAGCACTTTCTGAATGATTTCTGTACCTCTCTGGAGGTCATTTAGGTAAATACATTTAGCACAAACACTACTTTTTGTGTTACTGGTGCCAATTTGATGCTGTTACCCCTCATGCTGCTGGTAATTTGTAAGCTGTCATTACTTGTACTATTTCTGCAGCTATTATTGCTTATACATAAATACTTCTGCTTTTCTGCTACTTCTCTTCTAATGTGTCTTATAATATAACTGTTTCTCCTGGTATTCTTACTGTATTGTACCACTACTGCAATCATGGTTCAAGGGAGGGGAGAAAGGGGAGGGGGTGGGAGAGGAGGGGGGGAAGCTAAATATAAGGGGATGGAAAGAGGGGTCACATTAGGTGGTGAACTTATTATGCATCAAGTTGGCAATGCACTGTGGAATTGTATGCCTGAAACCTATGTAATCCTTGCTAACAGATGTCACCCCAATAAGTCTAACAATAAAAATGAATTAAAAAAAAAAAAGAATTACAACTGTTTATGAACATTTCAGTATGAAAGAAAATGAGACCAGAAGTGGGTTGTTTGAGGCACAATTCTAGTTTTTCCACATGTTCAAATATATTGCTTGTTCTCTCTGAGCATGGTACTTAATCTGGCAGATAAATGCATCAGTGCTTTCAAAGTTTCCTCACACTGTTGTTATGAGGTTCAAAAGAATTATGCTTGTGAAAGCTCTGCAAAGACTCTAAGGCACTAGAGGTATTTTGAGATTATAAGATCCCTGCCTCTTTCTTTATTCCTGAAAAACATGGCTTGTGCAAGCGTGTGACAGAGAAGGGGGAGGGATGAGATTATAGAGAAAGAGAGGAGTGGGTAAATATTGACAGCAGATGATAGAATGGGGTGCCTCAGTTTCTACACATAGTCCTTGTCCAAATGTATCCATGCAGAGAGAGGATCATGCTGGGCTTCAGATTTTGGGGCTGCCTTAATTCTGTTCTTTCTGGAAAGAGAAATTCGGTTTAGAAAGGCCAAAGTGTAAGTAACACTTTCCTTTTGGTATATGGAATCTCAAATTTTCAAAAAAAATAAGTATCCATAGATACAATAATCTCACTTCTACACAGCAAATGAAAGCATCAGAAATAAAGGCACCCAAATAAATGAGAAAATATTTGAAATCAATATGTTTGTTAAGGGGCTAATATCTATAATATATAAAGAACTAATGTGACTCAACAACAAATAACTAAGCAATTGCACTAAAAATTGGCAAAGGACCTGAACAGATATTTCTCCCATGAATACATAGAAACAGCAAACAGATATGGGAAAAAGTGTACACCTTCACTAGCTTCTAGGAAGATGCAAATCAAAACCACAATGAGACACCAGTTCACACCTGTTAGAATGGTTACTCTCAACAAAACAAGAAATAAGTAGTGTTGTATAGGCTGTGGATAAAAACTCTCATACATTGATGGAGATAATGCAAATTGGCATAACTGCTATGGAAAACAGTCTGGAACTTCTTCAAAAATTTAAAATAGAGTCACTATAGGACCAGAAATTCCCCAAATTTGACAACCTGAGTCCACAAAGATATATGTATCATAATGTTAACTGCAGCACTGTTTGTGGTGGCTATTTCATAAAAACAACCAAAGTGATTTTTGATTGATGATTGGATAACATGCTTGTGGTACATATACACAATAAATAATTATTCAGCCATAGAACAAGATGATATACCATACTTTGTGATAACTTGATTGGACCTTGAGATCATCATGCTAAGTAAGTCAAACAGAAAAATAACAAGCATTCTTTGACTTTATTCTTATGTGGAATATAAAACTGAAAGCAACAAAGAAAGAGAAACTTATGGACACAGTAAATAGTTTAGCACTTACCTGATATAAGGGAGGAAGTGATAAGGGCATAAAATATATGGTAATGGAAGGAGAACTGACTGTAAGTATTGAACACATAATGCAAATCATAAACTATGTATTGTAGAATTATACACCTGGAACCTCTGTAACATTTACTAACCAGATTTACCACAATAAATTTAACAATAAAAATTATTTAGCCCACCCACATTCTTCGCAACACTCATCCAGCTAACAAAGGAGTGAAGATTCTGTATACTGTGACCCTATTACCTGGGCAAAAGAATTTCCAAGATTTTAACATGACTGCTTGGTTTAGGACTGTTGCCCAGCTCCAAGCAAGTACGGTGAATGTTTGTCCCAGAGGTAAACTCAGAACCATTGTGATGGACTCCCCCTAATATTGAATAATAAATCATAAAGAATTAAGGTAGTCAGCCACTTCCACATTGTGGCCGGGAGAAGGCAGAGGTGATGACCAGACACAAAACTGAGAAACGATGATGTGTGGGAAACATCTGTCACCTAGGTTCTCACCATGCTGCAGGCTTTGGTCTCCAGACTGCACTCAAGCATTCCAAAAAGAAAATCACCATTTTGCTCAAATTGGGCATAATATTTAAAGATATAATAACCAAGGTAAAACTTTTAATTTTGTGATCAACCTTTCTGAGGAAACTGATAATTCTGGCAATGCACACAACAGGAAAACAGATAAAATCACATCTGAAACCCAACTCTACAGTGGACAGAAGAAAGAAACAATATTTGGAGGATGTTTGGATATAAAGGACCCACTTCTGGGGCCTTAGCATGCCTCTCAGTGAAGACAGTTACTGTTTCCAAAATGTAGCTAGAGAAGGAGCTCAAAAATGTGGGAAAAGAGAAGAAGAGATTGAGAATTCCTTGGGCTTTTGACTGTCTTCCTACCTTAAAAAGTAATCTAGATAGTCTGACACAAAGATTTTATTCTTTCATATCACACACAAGAATATAAATCCATGTTAACAACTCATATTTTACTTACATTCTGCTTTGAGGTATCTTGTACTCATCTAAAAATAGAAAGTCAATTAAGTGCACTTATTTTCCTAAGAAAAAGGTCTGAACTCTTATAGACAAGAAGCAGGTGTCATTGCCAAGGTTTCCCAGCAGGGCAGGTTTTGGCGGTGGTACACCCAATTGAAAAAACACACACGGAGTCAACATGGGGGACCATAAATACACCAGTAAGCAAGTTACTTTACTGTGCACCTGGGACTATCTTTCAAACAAAAGTGGCATCTTGCCACATGTGCCCAGCAGCAATTGTTTAGGTTTTTTATGGTTACATAAGGTGGTACATGTGCAGTAACTGTCAGCCCTAGGAATTCCTCAACCCCAGACACGGACTGATTATACCAAGGTCAAGCCTGGGCGGTGGGCCTGGCTTTAACCCTTTGCAGAGGGCTTAGATTTAACCTTCTGGGGACTGACACTCCACTATTACAGGGCCGCCGCATGGGACTTTGCCCATAATGCATATTCTTGAGACCACAGCCCACACCAGCAATATAGGGAACAGCAAAAGACTACGAGATTGCTAGCAATAATTGCTAGGATCATTAATATCCACCACCAGGTGGATCCTAAAGAATCCCACCAAGAGGTTAATGGGTCTTCTGTGGAGGAGGCAATGGCTTGTACCTCTGTGTTCATCTCAGCCAGGGCTGTCTGAATGTGCTCAGTGTAATCTGGGATATATACACAACATTCCATATGTAAAATAGCACATGTGCCACCTTGGGAGGCTGTCAATAGATCTAAGGCCATCCAATTTTGCAGCACAACTTTATGCATTTGGGCTGTTTCATCCAATAACAGGCTTAAGGCCTGTTAGTAGCATTCAGGGCTTGAGCTGTGTGCACTGCTAAAGCTTCCACTTGTAATGTTACATCTATGACAGCAGCTCCGGGCAGGGCCAGAGCATAAGGGTAGAACCACCAGGTGGTTCTACGTTGGCAATGCCAGCGGTGATACACAGCATCCCAATTAGTAGGCAATTGAGGGAGAGTTGCCAGTACTCTACCAGCAATGTAGGGCGACCCCATGTACATCGGCCAGTCCAATTTGCAGGCAAATGAGGCCATCCATAGTGTCCACAAACCCAAAGGTATCCAGCTGGAAGGATAATTGTGGGATGAATACCAGCATACCTGGCCCCATTCCACCAAGTGTGAGGGGTTAACACATGGGTAACATTTTGACACAAGTGCAGGGGCACCCAACTAGTGATACAATTAGCAACTGAGCAATGTTGTAGGAATGTTGTTCTATACATAACGGGACTTGTTCCCGTAGTTCCACGTGTTCCCCCACCACCCAACCCCACCCATTAGTCATTGCATAACCAAACAGAGGGGGTTGGTTATTATGGTACTTGAGCAAGTTGTCCACTGCCAGGCGACGTTGGTCCCATTCAGTGGTGCTGCTTCATGTACGTAACCACGCCCAGCTGTTTAGGGAAGCCAAGTGGATCCATCACGGAAGCCCCTCAGCTGCATCCACCGGTATTTCCATGCAGATCCAGCAGCAGGAAACATTGCACACCTGAGCAAATGTATGTGCCCAGGGCAGGATACTATTACCTGCTGTTAGCCTGGGCGGTAGGACAAAGCAGATAGTGACATCATTAAAGGAAGATCTTTACCCTCAGGTAAAATACAGGCAATGTGTCCATCTTGTGACAACAATGTGGCCGGTAAGGGCTTTGTCCCCGTCCGTGGCATCTGTAACCAAGACCGCAACCAGCCCTCTACCGGATACCTTGATTGGATGGTTACAGGATTAGGACCTGTTATGGCCTCACAGGCCAAAAGGGCAGCATAAATAGCAGCTAGCTATTTCTCTATAAGGGAATAGCGGGCTTCCGCCCCTTTTCCACAATTGAGACCAGAAACCAATGGGTACTTTACGAGTTCCATGTTTCTGCCACAAGCCCCATCCAAACCCATTGTCATCCACTGACTCCGTTAAAAGGAATGGTAGAGTGGTGTCAACCACCCGTATGGTTTGTGCTTGAGCCACTGCCTACTTGGTGGATCGAAATGACTGCTCTATCTCTGGGGTCCAATCCCAAGTAGCCCCTCACCATTTCAGGTGATGCAAGGGCTGAGTTAAAGAAGCTAAATGAGGAATAAACATGCTCCAATAGCCCAATAAACCCAAATAGGTCTGCAATTGCTTCACTGTTGTCAGCAGGAGATATGTCTGTATCTTATCTATGACTGCCTCTGGTATAACCTTAGTCTTACCTGACCAGACAACTCCCAAGAATTTGACAGACAACCCAGGCCCTTGGACCTTGTCTTCATTGACGGTCCACCCCCAGGTTTCCAGGGCTTCTCATAGACTGGTGGCCACAGTCTCAAGCTCTGCAAGAGAATCAGAGGTTAGCATTATACCATCAATGTAATGGAACAGATGCACCCCTGCTGGCTTCCGCCAGGTGGCCAAGTCCTGAGCCACCAGTCCGTGGCACAGGGTGGGACTGTGCATATATACCAGAGGAAGCACCAGGAAAGTCCCTGTCGTCCTTCCCACATGAAGGCGAACTGCTCTTTACTCTCCGGCGCTATATCTATGGAGAAAAAGGCATTTGCCAAATCCACAACATAGTGATACTGTCCCAGTTCATGCGTGAGCTTATCCATAAGATCCATAACATTGGGCACAGCTACATGCAACGCGAGCATCACTTTGTTCAGCTCCCAATAGTCCACAGTCATTCGCCAGGAGCCATCAGGCTTTCTCACTGGCCATAGGGGAGAATTGTAAGGACTATGCGTTGGGCGGATTATATGGGCTTCTTCAAGCTTGAGAATGGTACGACCAATCTCTTCGTGACCTCCTGGTAGCCGATATTGCTTTGTATGCACAACATGGGTAGCCTGGGGCAATACCAAGGGGGCATGATGGGGATGCCACCGTACAATAGTCTTTACCCCTCCTGTACACAGGCGAAATTCTCCTATCATCGTGGAAATCGCCAGTCCTTGCAGCACATCCACCCCTAGAATATATTCTGCGATAGGGGAGACATAGACTTTATAGTCTTCTGGGGGCAATTTCCCTATGCTCAGGGTCACAACTGCTTATTAGACCCATATCATCCAGCCTCCATATCCCTCCATGGTGTCTGTAGGACCACTGAAGCGATCCAGATTTCCATACAGCAACATGCTATCGGCTCCTGTGTCCACAAGTGCTAGTACCCGTTGCACATTATGGGGGGACCAGTAAATAGCAAGTTCATCATGTGGCCTCCAGTCCCCCGGGTCCCCCCTCAGCTGGGTACCTTGGCCAGACCCCTAATCTGGGTAAAAATCAGTCAGTCTCAACTCCCGAATTGGGAATGTAACAGCCAGCAGGAGAGTAACTGCTGCTCAGGTTTCAGCTGCTTCCACAGAACCAGCAGCACTCCCGTAGGCTGATGCTCTATTTTCTCTGCGGCTACTCCCACAGCTAATAAACCACATCTGCTTCCGGCTCACTCTCACTGCAGGCTGAACACCACCCTTCTGAGCCCCTTTACTCTTCAGGCATCCTTTGGGTGGGGCCTCTTGGGGCCCTGTAGCGACCTCACCTGACCGCCTTTTTTCTTTTTCTTCACTTCCACATCCCCCAATCAAGCTAGGGCGGCTGTTACTTCATGCACCCGCCTATCTACGTAGGGAGCCAGAAGAGCCGCCATAGTCCCAAAAGTTCCCGGGGGTCCTGACGCTAGGATGAGTGGTGAAAACCTCCTCATCAGGACTATTGTAGTGTACCCGAAACATCATCGTCGCATGCCCATCTCCTGTATGATTTGCACTAGGTCCGAGTACATGGACCAGTTGCTCACAGTCTCAGGCAATTCACCGGCATCTGCCCAAACCGTTCGGGCTGCTGCCATTATCCAATTGATCAGGAATGATGCCCTGCATCATGGTTGGTGTGGGCTATGTTTTGTAGCCTTTGCCTCAAGGAGGGGAGTACTGTAATGGAGGCCAGTTTGGACATTTCATCAGGGGATAGCTCTGTTCCTTCCACCCCCTCGACCCATAATCTCAATAGCCAGCCCGGTACCGTTTCCCCAGCCCTTTGCCGTACCTGCTTCGTCAGTTCCCATAATTCAATGGGCAAGTATGCAGTCATTGTCGTATGCTGCCTGGCCTGGGGGGCCCCGTGTGGCTGACCCCCTGGCCCCATTTGCCGCTCCAGTTCGACCTTCCATTGCACTAATGGGCGAGCCTGCAATATAGGTATCGGGCTACCTGCCCTGGAGGACTGTATAAACTCCTCCGTGCCCTGCAGCATATGTTCAGCAGCCGCCAGGCGCTCTTCCAACGTTTCCTCTCGGCGCTGCAACTGGCGTACCTGTGGAGCTTGCTCCTGCATCTCCTGGCTGGTGTGGCAAACACTGCCAGAAACATCCAGGCTACCCAGCTGGCCACCTTCCGGTGTGCCAGGGGAACATTCAGCTCCATAGATTCCAGGGCCTTCTTTCTTTTTTTTTTTTTTCAGAATTGCCTTTTTAGCTTTATTTTTTTTTAATTCATTTTTATTGTTAGACTTATTGGGGTGACATCTGTTAGCAAGGATTACATAGGTTTCAGGCATACAATTCTACAGTGCATTGTCAACGTGATGTATAATAAGTTCACCAGCTAATGTGACTTCTCTTTCCATCACCTTATATTTAGCTTCCCCCCCTCCTCTCCCACCCCCTCCCCTTTCTCCCCTCCCTAACCCACTCCTCAGGTGTTGGCCTAATCTCATCCCAGTCTTCTGGGGCTGTCCATGTGGCCAGATAAGTGGGCACTGGGTGCCATAAGGAGGTAAGAGGCCACATTTCTTCCACGTGGGGACCCTCAGAGGTGCTGTGGGTAGTACACACCTCATCCTGTGGACTATGCCAAATGTCATTGCCAAGGTTTCCCAGCAGGGCAGGTTTCGGCGGTGGTACACCCAATTGAAAAAACACACGTGGAGCCGACATGGGGGACCATAAACACACCAGCAAGCAAGCTACTTTATTGCGCACTTGGACTATATATACATATTCAAACAAAAGTGGCATCTTGCCGCATCTGCCCAGTAGCAATTGTTTAGGTTTTTATGTTTATATAAGACGGTACATGCACAGTAACTATCAGCCCCAGGAATTCCTCAACCCCAGACACGGACTGATTATACGAAGGTCAAGCCTGGGCGGCGGACCTGGCTTTAACCCCTTGCAGTGGGCTTAGCTTTAATCTTCTGGGAACTGACATTAGGTAAGATTCAATGGCAAAAAATTAAGACTTTCCCTAATTCAGCTGAGAAAAACTGTATGGAATGCCCTCATTTTGTCAAAGAGAAAAACTACAGTATACATACTGAATTTCTAACATATAAGGGACTTTTTTTTTTTTTTTTTTTGCTTTTGAACCAAAGCACAGGTTGGGAGTCAAGGTGGTCTTTCTGGAATCTCCAGAAAAACAGTGTTCTTTACACCCACCTGCAGTGTAGAAGAGTTAGCAATGAGCCAAACTATTAAACATACATCTTAAAGAGAGATGAGGATTATCTAGTCAGATTATTCCTCAAAGATATCAGCTGAGGAAGTCTCCTCTTTCATTACTGTTTCTAACTAGGTGATTGAGTAGAACTGCCACTTTTCTTACAGAAAAGATATAGCAGAATTCGTTAAAAGTGCTTAAAAGCTGACTGGGCAATAAATTCTGACCCAGATGTTCTATTTTTTCTTTCAATAAATTAACAATTTAGATTACTTGCACTACAAAATTTTTTCACAAAAATAATTGAAACCTGCTTTGTAAAAGAGGCTCTATTGCTCTCTGGCAAAGGCAAGCTGGAAAGCAGAAGTGTTCATAACTCTTTAATAGCACTGTACCCTGAGCTTCAAGAAGAGTAGTAGGAATATATGCATGTTTGCCCACATGACATCCAGGAAAAAGCCACAGTAATGGAAAGTCATATTTCATGTCTTCCAAGAAGATTTGATATTGTTTGTGTGTGTGTGTGTGTGTGTGTGTGTGTGTGTGTGTGTGTGTGTGTGTGGTGTGTGTGTGTTTGTACTTTTTACACATAAATGTGTCTCGATTTTGTGAAAGCTTTGGGGACACACATAAAAAATGAAAGGCGAATTAGGATGCAGGAGATAGAGTTCAACATGGATTCCTGGGATTTACAGGGTAAAAGATCTTATTTTTACCCCATCGGATCTATATAATGTGGAATAAAATAACAGAGGAAAGGAAATAATTCAATCTTGCTTCAACTGCATGGAAGAAATGAAGTGACTGGTGAAATGGTTGACAAAAATGCTCCTTCCCACAAATAGCCATTGCATTTACCTTCCAAAGAACAAGGGAATTGCCTTTAAAAAGTCACAGATTACAGGATTGTGGAAATTTTTTCATGAGCCCATGCAGGAATCTAGCAAATTGAGCCACAGTAAATGACCCAATGATTATATGCTACTGTCTCAAGCTTATGCAAAGTGACCCTTTGGGATTTTAAGTGATATACTATCCCTTGAACTACTGAAGAAGTCAACCTTTGTCCTGGAAGCAGAGTGCTAAGAAAAGTAATAAAATCAGTCTGTGAAAAGAATAAAAAATTGATGTTCAAAAAAATCATTTAGAAGATAATAGTAAAATAACACGAAGAACATCTCAGACAGATCTTTAGGCACAATTAACCATCCTTATCTAAAACTGATTCTGAACCCATATTCCAAGTTTGTTCAAATTTGATCTCTGTCATTCTCAAAGCAATCCTGAAAGAGTCTAGCCCAGAATGGTCTTCCTTCCAGTCTCTGGGCCTCTGCAGAACAATTTACAGATCAATCAATGTGTTTATATGTATCATTTCCCTCTCTTACTGCAAGGCTGTGTCTTCAATTCATTGAAGGTACCATGTTGTGAGTGATACTATATAGAGGATAATATTCAGACAAGTTAAAAAAATAAACAACAACCTAACCCTTTTTTTAAAAGAGATAGCAGTTAATTTTTTAAATCTGCATAATAAAGACATTCTGTTAATATTCTGTTAGCTAGCATTGGTCCACAAGTTATTACTGTACCAAATATGAGGAATACTTCTGAAAAGAAAACATATTTTACAGAAGATCTCCTTTTTAATATTTATTGTTAAATTTATTGGGATGATCTTGAATAACAAATTGACATTGGTTCAAGGTGAACAATTCTACGTTGTATCTTCTATGTGTTGCATTATGTGTTCAACTTCTAGAGGCTATATTCTTTCCATCAACATATGTTTGACTTCCCCTTCTTTCTCTCCCACTGCAATTTTTGCTTGTCCTCAAGTAACCACTAAACTATTAACTTTGTCTATGAGTTTTTGTTTTATTTTGAACTTTAAGTTTTATATTACACATATGTGTGAAGTCATATGGTTGTTGTTATTTCTGACTTGCTTATGTCACTTAGTGTGATAATCTCAAGTTCAAGTTCCATCCATGTTGTCACAAATGGCAGTATTTTGTCTTTTCTTATATGTGAGTAATATTCCATTGTGTATGTACCACAGTTTCTGTAACCAGTCATCTATCAAAGGGTACTTTGGTTGTTTCCATATCTTGGACACTATGAACAGTGTGACACAGTTTCCTTGCATTTGTCTTTCTATTCAAATTTGGGTGAATGTATTTGAAAATGTTTAACCAGTTGTTTGAACAATGAACTCTCTGCCTCTTCTAAGTATTTTATTTCAGACTGAAAAACAATTATTAATATTTGACTCTTTTCTGTTATTTAATACATTTCTGTGTCTTTATAAAAGGGAACCAGAAACACGATGTATTTTCAGGCAGTTCATCTCCAGGAAGTAAATAAACTCATTAACCATAATTAAACTTTAAAAAGCTCTCTTTTTCTTATATTCTGAAAGAAGCATATTTTCTTCATATACTTTAAGACAGCAAATGTAATTGAATGTGTAACTAAAACATATGCCAGGCCTAATGTGCAAGAAGTGGTTTTGTAAGACCATGATGTCTTTAGGGCTGGAGAGTACACACATTTCTAAAATAAGAACACAGAGAACATTCCTGATCATATAAACACAGCCAACAGACATTTGCTGGAGGGCAGCAAGCAATTATCCGTGTCTTTTTTTCTAAAATTTATAATGTGGCTTTTCTCAAAATATCATTTTTACATGTCAGAAAGCTCTGATAAAAATAATTCATTAATAGAGGTCCTGGAATTTTGTTATTCATACTTGTAACTGGAGTTTAGCTACATGTACTTCTGTTTTTTAAAATAAAATTTTGTGCAGACATTCTCACAGATACAGTAGGATTCAAAATGCATTTAAAGAATCATTCAAAATTGCAAAATTCTCAATGTTCCATCATGGATTTATTCATGTTATCAAACAACATATGAATAATTTAAGATTTACCCATAATCAATATACTGTCTCATTGCTCCATAATGTCACTAAGTTTCTTTCTTTTTGTATTTTGGCCATAATTTTTCTATTCAAAATATTTATTACATTCACATTTTTCAAAATATATATTAACTTGGCTATCAAATGACTCATTTTTCCATTTAAAGGGCTAAGTAAAATGAGTCATCATTTAACATGAAAAAAAAATCCTGAGCCAAAATGAATGTCAGTCCCATTTTTTGCTCATAAAGAGCCATGTGCATCTGGCATGGTGCATCATGCCTGGCCTTAATCTCATGAAGAAACATGTCCTTTGTTTTACTGGAGTTGATATTGACTACAGAGGTGACAGTGCACACAGAAAAAAAGCAAAAATGTTGAATGCATGGAAGTGCAACATATAGAATATACAGCTTTCATCCACCAGCTCCATCTTTCTCATAGTGACCCACTTCCTGAGATTCACAGGTGCATGCATGCCATGAGACAGAAAGCAAAGAGGAAGGCTGTTCTTGTCCATAAATATCTTGTAATTGGTGATTAAGGAATTGCTGGATGTGACTGCAGTGAGGAGATAGTATCTATTCAGCTGTCTGCAAGAACCATGATGTAAGATGGTCCTCTGGGAGTTTCCATAATATCTCCATCAATCTGATACCCTACATGTTAGTAAAGACCGCTAAAGTTCCACAATCTGAACACCTGACAATCTCTAGGCAAGTATTAATGCCAAAACAAAAGAGTGGTAGCTAGATTTCTTTGGTGGCTGTAACAAAGTCTGTTATGACTACAGGGCAAACATTTAATAATGTAGAAGACCAGAATTTCCCTGTCTAGGGGTTCTATAAAAATAAAGGTCTTTCTGCTAGGTAAACATTCCTGAGGTCCCACATATTTCCAATTTAATTATGTGAAACAACTGCTTTAGTAAACTAGTAAAAAATTTTACCTCACATTTACCATTATAAATGCTATGAGGTTCTTGAAGTATGGATTATTTGATTTTTGTAAGGTCAGTCGGATAATCACTCATCACTGACTGAACATTACTCTAGAAGAAAAATCAACTAGGTAGGAAATGGAAAACACAGATCAAATTTTTAAAGAATTTACAATGAGAGGAGAAGTAAATAAAAAGGGGAGAAATTGATACAGCTAACCAATCACCAAGTGCAGAAAATTACAAATTAGAGAATCCTATTAATAACTACACCTGTGAAACTTCTTCTTGACAAGGGTCAAGATTTCATCATTTTTAAATGGTGGGAGAGAAGTTAAGTAGGTAAGGAGACTAAGCAGTCCTAGTTTAGTGATCTTTTATTTTTTAATTCATTTTTATTGTTAGACTTATTGGGGTGACATCTGTTAGCAAGGATTACATAGGTTTCACGCATACAATTATACAGTGCATTGTCAATTTGAAGCAAAGTATACAAACAATAGTGCATTTTCAAGGAGGTGAGAGTGGTCATCTGTGTAATTTTCTACAAGGGAGCTGGTCCTGTTGCTAGTTAAATTCAAGCCATTCTAATGTCTAAAGCAGCATGGCACCACAGAAAACAAAGTGATATGTGAAAATGAGACTTGATTCTGTCATTCCATGCGAGTCGAATTCAGTGCATGTTTTTCACACTTTGAAATAGAAATTATAGTTTCATTCAGCTGTAAGCCATCAAATGAGACATTCAAGTGAGTTTTTTGAAAGGTAAGAGAGGTTATCTCTATGAGATTTCAAATTAAACCAACAAAAATAAAATCTGGCAAACACAGGCCTGGAGATTTGCCAGACAAACATTCAGGGGAATAAAATGAGTAGATTTAAGGAAACAGTTCCTTCCAAGAGAGAGGTGATGGAGTGTATGGACAAGAAGTTGATGGTGGGCCTGGAGAATCACTGGATTGAAAAATAATCTGACCCAACCTGGCTAAAGCAGAGTTCTGTGGATTGAAGGAAAGATGAGTTCTTACACCAATGCAGTGGACACTGTGGAATGTGCCCTATCAGTGTTTCTGTGGGCACGACGGATCTTCTGGGCCATAGCCCTTTGCAGGAGTTGAAGGCCTCTGTCTGTGACTACTGCTATGACTTTCTCTATAACTTCCTGAGCAAAATTCCTAATTTCAATAAACACACTTCCACACTACTTAAGTATACACTGTACTGGGAAGAGGGTAATGTTTAGAAAGTATCTCAACAGCTGTTTATGAATCAGAAAATTGATGTTATCAGTAATTACTTAGGGAAGTGTTGTGGTTTGAACACGAGTCATTACTTTGTTTTAGGTGTGAGGAAGTCAGAGTAAACTTGAGAAAATACATTTACCTAATGTTTCTTTCTAAATATACCTCATGGCAGTTTGTTTAAAATATTTTCACTTGGGTTACTTTCAAATAATTTCAGTATTTTATTTTTTACTTTTTCTTTTTTTTAATTCATTTTTATTGATAGACTTTTTGGGATGACATCTACTAGCAAGAATTACATAGGTTTCAGGCATATAATTCCACAGTGTACTGTCAACTTGTTGTATAATAATTTCCTCACCTATTGTGATTTCTCTTTCCATCACCCTATATCTACCTTCCCCTTATTCCACTCCCATGCTCTCTCCTTTCTCCCCATCCTATCCCTCTTGTCCCCAAATAACATTAAACTATTGATTATTTCCATGGGTAATTTGTTTGTTCATTTCATTTTTCTTTTTCTCTGACAGTTTTTATATTTTGCATATAAGTGATGTTATAAAGTTCTTTGTTTTTGCTGTCTGGCTTATTTCACTAAGTATGATTATCTCCAGGTCCATCCATTTTATTGCAAATGGCAATATTTCATCTTGTCTTATAGCTGAGTAATATTCCATTGTGTATATGTACCATAGCTTCTTTAACCAGTCGTCTGTCGCAGGGCACTTTGGTTGTTTCCATGTTTTGGCCACTGTGAACAGTGCTGCAATGAACATTGGGTTACATAAGTATTTGCAAAGAAAGGTTTTCAGGGAATGTTGGTAGATCCCCAGAAGGGGGATGGCTGGGTCACATGGTAACTCCATTCCCAATTTTCTAAGGAACCTCCACATTTTCTTCCATAGTGGTTGTACCAATTTGCATTCCCATGAGCATTGTACCAGAGTTCCTTTTTCTCCACATCCTATTCAGTACATGTTATTCCTTGTCTTGTTGATAATAGACATTCTAACAGGTGTGAGGTGGTATCTCATTGTGGTTTTAATTTGCATTTCCCTGATAGCTAATGAGGATAAGCATTTTTTCATATATCTGCTGGCAATTTTTTATTCTTCGTGAGAGCAGTGTCTGTTTTTCTGCCCACTTTTTAGTTGTGTTGTTTGTTGTTTTGTTGGTAAGTCTTATTACTTCATATATATTAGATATTAGACCCTTATCTGATGCGTTATTTGCAAATATTTTCCTCCATTCAGTTGGCTGTCTCTTTGCCTTGTTGATGGTTTCTTTTGCTGTGCAGAAGCTTTATAGTTGGATATAGTCCCATTCATTTAATTTTTATTTTACTTCCCTTGCCTTTGAGGTAAGGTTTATGAAGTCTTCTTTGAGCCCTATGTCTACAAGTTTAGTACCGATGTTTTCTTCTATATAGTTTATTGTTGCAGGTCTGATATGAAGGTCTTTAATCCACTTTGAGTTAACTTTTGTATATGGAATATGTTCACAGCTCAGGTTCATTATTTTGCATATGTTTTTCCAATTTTCCCAGCACCACCTACTAAATAGGGTATCTTTTCCCCATTGTATGTTTTTTGCTCTTTTATCGAAAATTATTTGTCCATAAATTTGTGGGATAATTTCTGTATTTTCAGTTCTGTTCCATTGGTCTATATTTCTGTTTTACTGCCAGGACCAAGCTGTTTTGACTATTGATGCTTTGTAATATAAATTGAAGTCAGGGAATGTAATGCCACCAAAATTATTCCTTTTATGTAGTATTGCTTTGGCAATTTGAGGTCTTTTATGGTTCCATATAAATCTAGTAATTCTTTTATCTATTATATGACAGTATGTTTGTGGAATTTTAATGGGTTTTACATTAAATCTGTAGATTGCTTTGGGAAGAATGGTCATTTTAACAGTGTTCCTTTCCATGAACAGTGGATATTTTCCCATCTCTTAATGTCTGTTTCAATTTCTTTCAAAGGTATCTTATAGTTTTCCGTGTAGAAGTCTGTCATGTTCTTTGTTAAGTTAATTCCAGGTACTTCATTCTTTTTGTTGTGATAGCAAAAGGAATTGAATCCCTCATTTCTTTTTCTGAGGATTTGTTGTTAGTATATAGAAATGGTGTTGATTTTTGTATGTTGATTTTGTATCCTGTGATTTTACTATACTCATTTATGGTTTCTAAAAGTTTCTTGATGGAATCTTTGGAATTTTTTATATGATGGATCATTTCAACTGGAAATAGTGACAATTTGACCTCTTCTTTCCCAATTTGAATACCTTTGATTCTTTTCTCTTGTCTGATTGCTGTGCTAGAACTTTCAGTACTATATTAAATAGCAGTAGTGACAGGGGCATCCCTGTCTTGTTCCTGATTTTAGGGGAATAGATTTCAACTTTTCCCCATTCAGTATGATGTTAGCCGAGGGTTTGTCATATATGGTCTTTATTATGTTGAGATACTTTCCTCCTATACCTATTTTATTTAGTGTTTTGATCATAAATGGATGTTGTAACTTTTGAAGGCTTTCTTTGCATCATTCGAAATGACCATATGTTATTTATCTTTGATTTTGTTTATGTGGTTTATCACATTGATTGATTTTCATATGTTGAACCACCCTTGTCCTTCTGGGATGAATCCCACTTAATCATGATGTATGATCTTTTTGATGCATTGTTGTATTCTATTTGCTAGTATTTTGTTTAGGATTTTTGCATCTGTGTTCATCAGAGATATTTGTCCATAGTTTTCTTTTTTTTGTTTTTTTTTTGTTTTGTTTTCTTTGCCAGGATTTGGTATTAGGGTAATATTGGTCTCATAGAATGAGTTAGGAAGTATTACTTCCTCTTCAATTTTTGGAAGAGTTGACGAAGACAGGTGTTAATTCTTCTTTGAATGCTTTGTAGAACTTGTTGGTAAAACCATCTGATCCAGGGCTTTTGCCTTTAGGGAGATTATGGATAGTAATTTCAATCTCTTTGTTATTGATGGGTCTATTTAGATTATCCAGTTCTTCTTGGTTCAGTTTTGGTAGGCTATATGTTTCTAGAAACTTGACCATTTCTTCTAGGTTGTTAAATTTAGTGGCATAAAGTCCTTCATAATATTTTCTTATAATCCTTTGTATTTCTGTGGTATAAGTGGTAATTTCTCTCCTTTCATTTCTAATTTTTGATATTTGTGTTGTTTCCTTTCATCCTTTCATTAGTCTCACCAGAGGTTTGTCAAGTTTGTTGACTTTCGCAAAGAACCAGCTCTTCATAATATTAATTTTTTATATTGTGCTTCTGATCTCTAATGGGTTTAGCTCTGCTTTCATTTTTATTATTTCTTTCCTTCTGCTGACTTTGGGTTTTGTCTGCTCTTTTTTTTCTAGTTCATTAGTAAGGGAATCTAAGATGTTTTCTTGTGATTTTTTGTGTAACTTAAGATAGGCCTTTAGTGCTATAAATTTCCCTCTTATTACCGCTTTCGCTGTTTCCCAATAATTCTGATACGTTGTATTTTCATTGTCATTAGTTTCTCTATATTTTTTAATCTCATCTTTTATTTGTACTTTTATCCAGTCCTTTTTTAATTACCTGTTTTTTAATCTCCATGTATATGTGGTTTTTCCTGTATTCCTTTTACAGTTGATCTCCAATTTCAAAGGTTTGTTGTCTGAGAATACACTTGGTATGATTTTGATCTTCTTGAAATTGCTGAGGCTACTTTTGTGTCCCAGCATGTGGTCTATCTTTGAGAATGTTCCATGTGCACTAGAAAAGGAGTTATAGTCTATTTTTGCTGAATAAAGTGTCCTGTAAATGTCAATTATGTCCAATTGCTGTAATGTGTCATTTAGAGCTAATATTTACTTATTTATATTCTGTTTGGATGATCTCTGCATGGCTTTTAGTGGGGTGTTTAAGTCTCCCACAATGATAGTGTATTCCTCAGTTTCTCCTTTCCAATCTGTTTGTAGTTTCTTTATATATTTTTGTGCATCCTGATTGGGAGCATATATATTACATAGTGTCAACTCTTCTTGTTCTTCTTTGTGACTTTTATCGTTTTGTAATGTCCGTCTTTGTCTTTTACTATCTTTTTTAACCTGAGGTTTATTTTATCAGATATCAGTAAGGCAACTACTGCTTTTCTCTGGTTACCATTTGCTTAGAGTATTGTTTTCCATCCTTTCACTCTGAGTCTGTGTTTGTCCTTATGGCTGAGGTGTGTTTCTTGAAGACAGCATAAGGATGGGTTCTGTTTTTTAATCCAGTGTGCTACTCTATGTTTTTTTATTGGTGAGTTTAGTCCACTAACATATAGAGTGATGATCTACATTTGAGAATTCTCTGTGGCCATTACTTATTTCTTGTTTGTTTTTGCTTTATTTTTGTTTCCTTCTTGTTGCCCCAACTTTGTTCCATTTTTCCTGATGTTTTGTTTCAGGTCAAAGAGCCTCCTTCTGTATTTCTTGTAGTGCTGGCCTTGTGCAGGCAAATTCCCTGAGCTTCTGTGTGTCTCAGAACGTCTTTATTTCCTCTTCATATCTGAAAGATAATTTTGATGGATAATTTATTCTTGGCTGTAAGTTCCTCTTTTTTAAATTTCTGAATATTGATTTTTTATTATTTCTTTCCTTCTGCTGACTTTGGGTATTGTCTGCTCTTCTTTTTCGAGTTCTTTAAGATGGGATGCTAAGATGTTTGCTTGTGATTTTTCTTGTTTCTTAAGATAGGCCTGCAATGATATAAATTTCCCTCACATTACCGCTTTCGCTGTGTCCCAATAATACTGATACGTTGTATTTTCATTGTCATTAGTTTCTATATATTTTTTAATCTTATCTTTTATTTGGTCTTTTATCCAGTCATTTTTTAATAAGCTGTTGTTTAATCTCCATGTATATGTGGTTTTCTCTGCTTTCCTTTTACAGTTGCTCTCCAATTTCAAAGCTTTGTGGTCTGAGAATACACTTGGTATGATTTCGATCTTCTTGAATTTGCTGAAACTTTTGTGTCCCAGCATATGGTCTATTCTTGAGAATGTTCCATGCGCACTAGAAAAGAAGGTGTAGTCTCTTTTTGCTGGATGAAGTGTCCTGTAAATGTCAATATGTCCAATTGCTGTAATGTGTCATTTAGAGCTGTTATTTCCTTATTTATTTTCTGTTTGGATGATCTGTCCATGGCTGTTAGCGGGGTGTTTAAGTCCCCCACTATAATTGTGTATTCATCAGTTTCTCCTTTCAAGTCTGTTAGTAGTTTCTTTGTATATTTTGGTGCATCCTGGTTGGGAGCATATAAGTTGATTAGTGTCAAGTCTTCTTGTTGTTGCATTGTGCCTTTTATCATTATGTAATGACCATCTTTGTCTTTTACTATCTTTTTTAACTTGAAGTTTATTTCATCAGATATCAGTATGGCCACTCCTGCTTTTCTCTGGTTACCATTTGCTTA
>PVJL010010997.1:20977-45692 GCA_004026885.1 Lyroderma lyra
TTCAGTCCATTGACATTTAGAGTGATGATCGATATGTGAGGATTTCCTGTGGCCATTACTTATTTCTTTCTTTGTTTTTGTTTGTTTGTTTGTTTGTTTATTTTTGTTTCTTTCTTGTTGCCCCAACTTTTTTCCATTTTTCCTGATGTTTTGTTTCAGGCTGAAGAGCCTCCTTCAGTATTTCTTGGAGTGCTGGCCTTGTGCTGGCAAATTACCTCAGCTTCTATTTGTCTGAGAAGGTCTTTATTCCCCCTTCATATCTGAAAGATAATTTTGCTGGATAATTTATTCTTGGCTGGAATTTTCTCTCTTTTAAATTTTTGAATATTGAATTCCACTCCCTCCTGGCTTGCAGAGTTTCTGCTGAGTAATCTGAGGCCAGCCTGATGGGTTTTCCTCTAAAGGTTATAGTTCTTTGTTCCCTGATTGCCTTGAGAATTTTCATTTTGTCTTTAGTTTTGGACATCTTTAGTACCATGTGTCTTGGAGAAGATCTGTTAGGGTCCACGTATCTAAGGGACCTGTTTTCATTTTGAACTTGGGGTTCCAGATCTTTCCATAGGTTTGGAAAGTTTTTATCTACTATTTGCTTGAGTATACTCTCTGTAGACTGCTCTCCTCTTTCTTCTATTCTTATTATCCTGACGTTGTATTTGTCTCATGGAGTCAGATAGTTCTTGCAGATTTCTTTCAATTCTTTTGATTCTGTATCACCTTTGTTTTTCTTTCTGAGCTGTTTCCATGTTCTGATCTTCGATATCATTAATTCTTTCCTCCTTCTAGTTGACCCTTTTTCCTATGGCAATTATTTCATTTCTCACTTCTTTTATTGTATTATTTCTCACATTTCCATCTTGATCTTCCTTATGTTCTGAATTTCTTTATTAAATTGTTCTTTTGGTTCATGGAATTCTTTTTGTTTTGTTCGTTCATCTCCTTTTTTATGTTGTTCATCTCAGCCATTGTGCTCTGCCAATATGATTTCATTTCTCTCAGGACCTTTAGAATGCCTACTTGAAATTCTCTGTCTCTTAGGTCAGATATTTCCAGGTCTAGGAAGCTATCTTCTGAATAAATTTCATTTTCTTTCTGAGGAGTTTTAGTTTTTAAGGAATTCATCCTGTTGGCTGGGCTCTTCCTCTTTGACATGAGGGCTTTGTGTTCAGTGTCCAGATTTTTTTTTTGTGGTGTCTTGCTGTAGGACAGACACTAGATGGCACTGGGGGTCAAGTTTTGGGAGAGAGGGGATGGTTTATTTCTCTTTTTTTGTCTTATTTTTTAAAATTCGTTTTTATTGTTAGACTATTTGGGGTGACATCTGTTAGCAAGAATTACATAGGTTTCAGGCACACAACTGCACAGATGATTGGATAAAGAAACTATGGTACACATACACAATGGAATATTACTCAGCTATAAGAAAAGATGAAATATTGCCATTTGCAACAAAATGGATGAACTTGGAGATCATCATGCTTAGTGAAATAAGCCAGACAGAACAAACCAAAGAACTGTATGACTTCACACATATGCCGAATATAAAACAGTTTATTTCTTGTTTCTGATCTCCTGCTGCGTTTGGAGGCTATGCCCATATATCCCAGGCAAAGGCCAATAAATGGCCCTTGGAGGGTGACTCTGACTTCTGCCCTTTGCTAGGGATACTGGGGCAAGGTCAAATTCACCTTTATTCTCACCCTGATTCAACATCTGGTTGTCAACGGGCTTACACTGCTTTCAGAACCCTGAGGTGCACAAGGAAGAGGAAGTGCACACACCATAAGCCCAAAGCTTATGACTTGAGACAGCTGGGTCGCCTTTGCAGAAAGTCGGAAATAGAAACTGCAGCCCTGTGTAGGTCTCAAGAGGGCCTAGAGATGGGGTGTTGCCTCTGCAGTTCAGAGTCCTTGCTCAGCCTTTCTACCACTCAAAGTTTCATAGGCTTGCTCCCCAAGTTTGTCCCCAACATGCCACTCCAAAGCCCAAGTCCCCCAGGGCTTTTCCTCAATCTCTCCCATCCCATGTACTGTGCTGCTCCTGGATAGTCAGCAGTGATCGTATCCTGTTGCAGATTGTCTCTTCTTCCTCTTCTCTCTCCCACTCCCAACTTTCTGTCCCACCTTCAGATGTTTACTTGCAATTTGTGGATATCTCAGCTGCTGTTTTGTCCTCAGGGAGCTCTTTCTTGGCTCCTGGGCAGCTGTTCAATTGTGTTTTCTTGGAGAGGCTTTAGGGACCTCCTCTCCAGTTGCCACCTTGCCCTCTCTCCCAGTATTTTCTAAAGATATAAATGTTAGGAGACCAAGTGGACAACTCTCAGGTTTACCAAGAGTTCATTCTGTTCAAGTTATTTACATATTCAAACTCCTGTTCATTTAAATGACACTTTTAAGGAAATTTATTACAATAATTTACAATAGAATAATATGGGCAAATTTCAATAAATGGACTTAAAATACAATTTCATGAATTTAAAAAATTCATAGACTCTAATGCAACAGAAGTGTACTAGGTTTGTTTTCTTTTATTTTTCTTTTTAGTATTTGACCATAAACATACTGAAATTATTTGTATACTTCAAAGTGTATTTGTATACTTCCACGACATTTACCTTTCAGTTGTAATTAAAATGATAAGGAGGGAGGGAAGAAGGCAAGATGGCGATTGGTCAGGAGGCCCCTAAAACCTCTCCCAGAAAACACAATAGAATGGCCATTGGGGAGCCAACAAAATGGCTGTTGAGAAATCCACAAATCGCAAGTAAACACCTGAAGGTTGGTGAGAAGGGGGTGAGTTGGGGAGAAGGAAGAGAGCAGAGACGGACTACAATATAACAAAATCACTGCTGACTATTCAGAGCTGCACAGTTCAGGGGAGGGGAGAGACCGCGGGGGCGCTGGACTTTGGCCCTGCATGCTGGGGACAGAGTTTGGGAGCCAGCCTCTGGAACTTTTGAGTGGTACAAGGGCTGAGCAAGGACTCTGAACTGCAAGGATGACACCCTAGTCTAGCCCCCCTGGAAACCTACACAGGGCTGCAGTTCCTGTTCCCAGCCCACTGCAAATGCGACCCTGCTGTCTCAGGCCAGGCCCACAGCTTTGGACTTATGGAGTGTGCACTTCCTCGTGCACCCCAGGGTTCTGAAAGCAGTGTGAGCCTGTAGAGAGCCAGGCGCTGAATCAGGGCTATGAAGAAAAACTGATTTGATAGCATTCACCCAGCCAGCAGAAACAAGCTTCCCCAGCAAAGGGGAGAAGGCAGAGCTGCCCTTGGAGCACCTTTTGTTTGCCTCTCCACAGGATATATACGCATAGCCTCCAAACGCAATAGAGATCAGAAACAAGAAACAAACAATCCCCTCTCTCCCAAAACTTGACCCCCAGTGCAACCTAGTGTCTGCCCTATAGCAAGACACCACAAAGGCAATAATGTGGGCCCTAATAGATCTTCTCCAGTACACATGGTACTAAAGATGTCCAAAACTAAAGACAAAGAGAAAATTCTCAAGGCAGTCAGGGAACAAAGAACTATAACCTTTAGAGGAAAACCCATCAGGCTGGCATCAGATTTCTCAGCAGAAACTCTACAAGCCAGAAGAGAGTAGGATCCAACATTCAAAACTTTAAAAGAGAGAAACTTACAGCCAAGAATAAATTATTCAGCAAAACTGTCTTTCAGATATGAAGGTGAAATAAAGACCTTCTCAGACAAAAAGAAGCTGAGGGAATTTGCCAGCACGAGGCCAGCACTCCAAGAAATACTGAAGGAGGCTCTTCAGCCTGAAACAAAACATCAGGATAAATGGAAAAAAGTTGGGGCAACAAGAAAGAAACAAAAACAAACAAACAAACAAAAAAAACAAAGAAAGAAATAAGTAATGGCCACAGGAAATCCTCACATATCAATCATTACTCTAAATGTTAATGGACTGAACACACCAATAAAAAGACAGAGAGTAGCAGACTGGATTAAAAAACAGAACCCATCCATATGCTGTCTCCAAGAAACACATCTCAGCTGTAAGAACAAACACAGACTCAGAGTGAAAGGATAGAAAACAATACTCTAAGCAAATGGTAACCAGAGAAAAGCAGGAGTTGCCATACTAATATCTGTTGAAATAAACTTCAAATTAAAAAAAATAGTGAAAGACAAAGATGGTCATTACATAATGATAAAAGGCACAATGCAACAACAAGAAGAGTTGACATTAATCAACATATACGCTCCCAATCAGCATGTACCAAAATATACTAATAAACTACTAACAGACTTGAAAGAAGAAACTGATGAATACTCAATCAGAGTGGGAGACTTAAACACCTCGCTAACAGCCATGGACAGATCATCCAAACAGAAAGTAAATAAGGAAATAACAGCTCTAAATGACACATTATAGCAATTGGACATAATGGACATTTACAGGACACTTCATCCAGCAAAAAGAGACTACACCTTCTTTTCTAGTGCGCATGGAACATTCTCAAGAATAGACCATATGCAAAGTAGCCTCAGCAAATTCAAGAAGATCGAAATCATACCAAGTGTATTTTCGGACCACAAAGCTTTGAAATTGGAGGTAAACTGTAAAAGGAAAGCAGAAAAAAACACATATACATGGAGATTAAACAACAACTTGTTAAAAAAGGACTGGATAAAAGAACAAATAAAAGATGAGATTAAAAAATATATAGAAACTAATGACAATGAAAATACCATGTATCAGAATTATTGGGACACAGCAAAAGCGGTAATAAGAGGGAAATTTATATCATTACAGGCCTATCTTAAGAAACAAGAAAAATCACAAGCAAACATCTTAGCATCCCATCTTAAGGAACGAGAAAAAGAAGAGCAGACAAAACCTAAAATCAGCAGAAGGAAAGAAATAATAAAAATTAAAGCTGATCTAAACCAATTAGAGTACAGAAGGACAATAGAAAATATTAATATTACGAAGAGCTGGTTCTCTGAGAAAGTCAACAAAATTGACAAACCTCTTGCGAGACTAATCAAAGGATGGAAGGAAAGGTGTCAAATATCCAAAATTAGAAATGAAAGCAATAGTTTAATGTTTATTTGGGGACAAGTTGGTTAGGGAGGGGAGAAAGGGGAGGGAGTGGGAGAGGAGTGGGGAAGCTAAATATAAGGTGATGGAAAGAGAAGTCACATTAGGTGGTGAACTTATTATACATCAAGTTGGCAATGCACTGTAGAATTGTATGTCTGAAACCTATGTAATCCTTGCTAACAGATGTCACCCCAATAAGTCTAACAATAAAAACGATTTTAAAAAAAATGAAAGAGGAGAAATTACCACTGATACCGCAGAAATACAAAGGATTATAAGAAAATGTTATGAAGAAATTTATGCCATGAAATTTAACAACCTAGAAGAAATGGACAAGTTTCTAGAAACTTATAGCCTATCCAGACTGAACCAAGAAGTACTGGATAATCTAAATAGACCAATCAATAGCAACGAGATTGAAATGACTATCCATGATCTCCCTAAAGGCAAAAGCCCTGGACCAGATGGTTTCACCAATGAGTTCTACCAAGCATTCAAAGTAGAATTAACTCCTATCCTCCTCAGACTCTTCCAAAAGAGTGAAGAGGAAGCAATACTTCCTAACTCATTCTAGGAGGCCAACATTACTCTAAAACCAAAGCCTGGCAAAGAAAATAAAAAAAAAGAAAACTATAAACCAATATCTCTGATGAACACATATGCAAAAATCCTGAACAAAATATTAGCAAATGGAATACAACAATGCATCAAAAAGATAATACATCATGATCAAGTGGGATTCATCCCGGGAGCACAAGGATGGTTCAACATACGAAAATCAATCAATGTGATACACCACATAAACAAAATAAAAGATAAAGACCATATGTTCATTTCAATTGATGCAGAAAAAGCTTTCGACAAGGTATAACATCCATTTATGATCAAAACCCTAAATAAAAATAGGTATAGAAGGAAAGTATCTCAACATAATAAAGGCCATATATGACAGACCCTCGCCTAACATCATACTGAATGGGGAAAAGCTGAAACCTCTTCCCCTAAAATCAGGAACAAGACAGGGATACCCCATGTCACCATTGTTATTTTATATAGTACTGGAAGTTCTAGCCACAGCAATCAGGCAAGAAAAAGGAATCAAAAGCATCCAAATTGGAAAAGAAGAGGTCAAATTGTCACTATTTGAGGATGACATGATTCTTTATATAAAAAATTCCAAAGATTCCACCAGGAAAATATTAGAAACAATTAACAAATATAGTAAAGTCGCAGGATACAAAATCAATGTACAAAAATCAACAGCATTACTTTATACAAACAATGAATCCCCAGAAAAAGAAATGAGTGAGTCAATTCCTTTTGCTATCACAACAAAAAGAATGAAATACCTGGGAATTAACTTAACAAAGAACGTGGCAGACTTATACACAGAAAACTATAAGACACTTTTGAAAGAGGTTGGAACAGACTTTAAGAGGTGGAAAAATATTGCCTGTTCATGGATAGGAAGACTTAACATTGTTAAAATGGCCATTCTGCCCAAAGCAATCTACAGATTTAATGCAATACCCATCAAAATACAACAATCATACTTTCGTGAAATAGATAAAAGAATTATTAGATTTATATGAAACCATAAAAGACCTAGAATTGCCAAAACAATACTGCATGAAAAGAATAAGGCTGGTGGCACTACCCTTTCTGATTTCTATTTATTTTACAAAGCATCAATAGTCAAAAGAGCTTGGTCCTGGAAGAAGAACAGAAATATAGACCAATGGAATAGAACTGAAAACCCAGAAATAAACCCATAAATTTATGGACAAATAATTTTCGATAAAGGAGCAAAAACCATACAATGGGGAAAAGACAGTCTCTTTAGTAGGTGGTGCTGGGAAAACTGGATAAACATATGCAAAAGAGTGAACCTGAGCTGTGAACTCTCTCCATATACAAAAATTAACTCAAAATGGGTTAAAGACCTTCATATAAGACCCGCAACAATAAAATGTATAGAAGAAAACATTGGTACTAAACTTATAGACCTAGGACTCAAGGAAGACTTCATGAACCTGTCCTCAAAGGCAAGGGAAGTAAAAGCAAAGATAAATGAATGGGACTATATCAAACTAAAAAGCTTCTGCACAGCAAAAGAAACCATCAACAAGGCAAAGAGACAACCAACTGAATGGGAGAAAATATTTGCAAATAACGCAAAAGATAAGGGTCTAATATCTAAAATATATAAAGAACTAATAAGACTTAACAACAAAAAAACAAACAACCCAATTGAAAAGTGGGCAGAAGAACTAAACAGACACTTCTCCCACGAAGAAATACAAATGGCCAGCAGACATATGAAAAAATGCTCATCCTCATTAGCTATCAGGGAAATGCAAATCAAAACCACAATTAGATATCACCTCACACCTGTGAGAATGGCTATTATCAACAAGACAAGGAATAACAAGTGCTGGAGAGGATGTGGAGAAAAAGGAACTCTGGTACACTGCTGGTGGGAGTGCAAACTGGTACAACCACTGTGGAAGGCAGTGTGGAGGTTCCTCAGAAAACTGGGAATGGAGCTACCATTTGACCCTAAATCCCCCTTCTGGGGATCTACCCAAAAAATTTGAAAACCTTTGTCTGCAAAGGCTTATGTAACCAAATGTTCATTGCAGCGCTGTTCACAGTGGCCAAAACATGGAAACAACCAAAGAGCCCTGCAACAGATTACTGGATAAAGAAGCTGTGGTACATATACATAATGGAATATTATTCAGCTATAAGAAAAGATGAAATATTGCCTTTTGCTACAAAATGGATGGACCTGGAGATCATCATGCTTAGTGAATTAAGCCAGACAGAAAAAACAAAGAACTGTATGACTTCACTCATATGCAGAATATAAAACTGAAAGCAAAGAAAAAAGAAATGAAGAAACAAACAACCCATGGACACAATCAATAGTTCATTGTTTACTTGGGGATGAGTGTGTCAGGGAGGGGAGAAAGGGGAGGGGGTGCGAGAGGAGGGGATCAAGCTAAATATAAGGTGATGGAAAGAGAAGTCACAATAGGCGGTGAACTTATTATACATCAAGTTGACAATGCACTGTAGATTTGTATGCCTGAAACCTATGTAATCCCTGCTAACAGATGTTACCACAATAAGTCTAACAATAAAACTGAGTTTAAAAAAATAAAAATAAAAAATTAAAATGATAAGAAATTATGTATTATTTTATGTGGGAAAGAAACCACTCTCAGAACAAAAGTATTTTTTATAATTTTTGTATTTGAAAGTTATTAGTATTTTCTTCTTACATTTAGTCATTAATTTCCCCACATGTTTTTTATAGTAGAGACTTTATTCTTCATTTTAAAAATCTAGTATTGTTTAAGGCTAAAGTAGGAGTTAAAGTAATCCAGCTGTAGCTTATTTGGCCAAATGTTTCCTCTGAAATATTAAAAGATAGAGTGGCAGAAGTTACAAACTGTAGGGCAAAGATCTGCTCTTAAAGAATGAGATGCTTTTTGGTATGTGGGTAGCTCCCTGGCTGGACTTATTATACATCAATTTGACAATGCACTGTAGGATTATATGCCTGAAACCTATGTAATCCTTGCTAACAGATGTCACCCCAATTAGTCTAACAATAAAAATGAATTTAAAAAAGAAAAAAGAATGAGATGCTGTGCTGCTGCATCATCCAATCTGATCTGCATCTTAGGAGAGCTCGTATCCCACACATCTTTGGGGATATGCAGAAACCTTCAGAAACTTCTCTCTGTACTCTTGCAAGACTTTCTAAGCATCAGAGCATACAGTTGATTCTTCTTCAGAATAATCAATAAGCAAAAAGTTTTGACTTGATACTTGAAAAAGTCACATGAGTTAAATAAAAAAGAGGCTAGTACAGCTGAAGTGAAGTGCAGATTTATTTAAATAAGTTTATGACTCTTCATTCAGCCTCTCAGATCTGGCCTGCCCAACTGAATCTTGATGGCTGGCTAACTTAAAGTGGTGCAGCGTGCCCACACTTCACTATATGCAAAAATCCTCTAGCCACCCCCCCAAACACACACACACACACACACTCTCTCTCTCTCTCTCTCTCTCTCTCTCTCTCTCTCTCTCACTTCAATGATGCTCTTTATAAGTCCTTGGATAAAAGCACTTTGATAAAGCTGCATTGACAAAGCAGCAGTGGCAAGATTTTGTGGCTTTGCCCGTGTTTTGAGCCTCAGCTCCCAGGTTTCAACCTCAGCCCACGTTTCATGTTTGCCCTTGAGCATTTGTGGCACCATTTCTTGGTTTATGGGACAGCATCACCTCCAACAGGCTCTTCCAGGGCCTCTGTGTTAGAGACCTTGTGTGGTGTGGATTTTGCTAGAGGCCTATGGGATGAAGCAAAGCTAAATGGCAGAGGCCATTTTTATCTTGCTCTCCTAACCCCACTCAGGCAAACTTGGGTGCTGTAGCCCAGTGACCTTTATTCTTTAGATCCCCAGACTAATGGCAGAACAGTCCATGAGGTAGTTAAAGAAGGCATTGCTTTCCCAATTAACACATCTGTAGCAAAACCTTCAGTTCTTTTCAGAGGTACTGTCTTTTGTATGCAGCTACACAAATCGCCTTTAGCCAAGCCCCTCAGTTTCTCCCACACCAACGTTTACGCCTGGTCTAGTGATTTAGGGCAAGGTTTTCATGTGGTTCTAAGTTAGAAAAAATAGACTGGGCTCAGCCCCAGCCGATTCCCAAAGTCCCTGTATTGTTAGGAAGTGCAAGGAGAGCTCAGAGATACTTTTTACTGTTCTAGAAATATCTGTCTAAAATTAAATCTATGGACATCTGGGAGGATCATATCCTTACCTTCCTCTAGAGCCCCAGCAACCTCATGAACACTAAACAGAGTTGTCTGTCAGGGAAAGCACCAGTAAACTCAAACACTACTGCATGCGAAACCTCCCTGTTCAGTTTTGTGAGATCAGCTCAGAATCTTCCCCTTAGAACTGGCAGGCCCCGAACAGATGGAGGCCTGGCTCTCCCAGGCTGTTTGGCTCCCAGTTTCAAAAGATTCCTCTGTGGCACTGCCATACCTGCTGCAGCGACCACAGCATCTAGATCTGGGACCAGAGACCAATAACGCATGAACAATTGCACTGCTGTGCACCATCAGGCAGCACAATGAAAATTGTTGACAACTATATATTAGTCCTTGCTGAATATATCTGTTTTCCATACATTTAGTGTGAGATCACTTTAGGTAAAAAGTGGTTACTATGGTTTAGAAGTTTGACTTCCACACTGCAGAAATCCCCTGCAAGGGAGGACATACCTAAAGAAGGACAGCCCCCACTGCTACTGAATTGCTTTGACAATTCTGTGCCAACACCTGTATGGATTGCAGCAAGCCTATCATGGTAGACTCCAAAGAGTTGCAGTATAAGAACAGCTACTGAAAAAACACCCACTTTTTCTGTACCAAGTGCCTTCACCCCTCAGCCAGCAAGACATTTATAGCCAAAAACAGCTAAATTCTGTGCAAAATGTGCACCATGCTGGAAGACTCCCACAATTTCAAAGGCCACTACATGTCATTTGTTACAGGACATTGGAATGTGGAGTACAATGGAATCTTCTGGCACAAAGACTGCTTCAACTACAGCAACTGTAAACAACTCATTGAAACTGGAAGCTCAATTTCTAAAATGGAGGAGTTATACTGCATGACTTGCAACAAGGCCAAGTTTGCCAAACATTCAGGAACAGCAACAAGGTTATCACATCTGACAGAATCATTTACCATAATCAACTGTGGCATGCTGAATGCATTGTGTGTGTTACCTGCTCTAAGGAGCTGCCTGGGAAGCCTTTCACCACTATGGAGAACAAGTATTACTGTTTGGATTGCTACAAGAATTTCATGGTCCAGAATTGTGCTGGATGGAAGAACCTCACCACTATATGTTATAAGTGTTCCAGTGTGGTGACTTTTGAAGAACAACCCTGGCATGACTACTGTTTCCATTGCAACAGGTGCTCCTGAACTTGGCCAAAAACCCTTTATTTTCCATCAGGAGCAAGTATTTTTCCCTGGCTGTGGCAGCAGAGGCTGGTTCAATGGGGCAGCCTATCCAAGGTATCTCTTTCTGCAGTGTGTAAGAAGTACCAAAAAGCCCTTACCTAATCCATGCAGATAGTGGCAGAGATCGCGATGAGACCTCAATTAATGGAGACCCTACAGAATTTGGATGAGCCTTAATTTTTGCCCCACACAATCAGCAGGGTAAGGAGCTGAGGTAAAGAGAGACATTTTTGTTGTGGTGGTTTCCAGGCTGGCTAATGAACCCAGGAAGCTGCATTAGGAGTGCTGAAGCCTAGCCACTACACCACCAGGGAACACCCTAAGGAGAGTTTTGAGGCAGGGGTCCAAGGACTCAGGGCTTTGGAGAGATGAGATGACACCAAAAAATTAGGGCCTATGATATGAATGAGGGGTGGAGCAGAGCAGAGGACCTGGGGCAACTAGGAACTTGAAAAACTGGGTGAGACCAGAGTACTTTGGTGAGGTGGGGATTAGGGCTCATCTACATTTGTAGTGTCTCCATGATTTGGGATCAGGTCACCATCCCTTCCACAATCTGAGAGAATTAGGTAAAGGATTTCTAATACTACTGGCACATTGTACAAAAGGATATCTTGGGTGGGCTGCCCCATCAGACCTTCCTATGCCTCCAGGCCTAGGGGAGTCCAGTGTGGTTCCTATCTTTAAGCACATGCCTCTGACTGGTATTATGGGATGCTCATTGCCTACCACAAGCTCCAGGGTGATGTGGCTAGTCTGCACAGGCCAGCCAGTCCTCAGAGTAAACAACTGAGAAAGGTGTTTGGCAGATGAGGACAAATGGTCCTCTCTGTGCACCCAAGTCTTTCAGAAAACCAATGGGAATTGGCTGTCTAAGAGCAATGGCGAGTTTCTGAAAAACTGCTAGCAGTTGCAGCCCAGGTATGCCATATACGCCCAGCTGCTGTATGAATTTCACACTCTTGAGTGTCACAGCCCTGATAGATACGGGGGTTGGTTCAAAAGACACATTGTTTACAAATTCAGACCCACATACTTTTCTGACTGCACTCCATCATTCCAGACAGGGAGCTCAACGCACCAAGAAAACCAGTGGAATTGAGGTGTGACAAGTAAACTGGACAATGGAATTGTCATGCCTTTTACAGTCAAGAGAAATCTTACATGTGGCCTTTTTGTAATCTGATACACCATTGTCAATGCAACCTTAAAGTTAAATGTTTTCCCCATTAGTCTAGAATTTATATACCTGGTATTTCACATTTTAGGACTCTTGGAGTGTGAATATGAGAAATTTGTATACTTAACTACACTATATTGGATGCATTTAATAAGCATTCCTGGAAGTTCAATAAGAAAGGCCATCGAGGAAATAATATAATAAATGTCTTGTGTTCTGTGACTTTTTCCTAGTATTAGCTTTGCTGTTATCTCACTTTCATGTGATTTTTAATCATTTTGACTGTGTCTTTTAAAAGGATACTTCATTTGATGCCCCCCAACCAGAGTGAGGAGAACAGAACTGAAAGAAAGGCTGGGGGAATTAAGAAGAACACACAGATGCACACACAGACATAAAAAAATACCTCTGACGGAGACACAGAGGCACTTCAGATCTGTGGCAGGTGTATTTTACATGGCAAGAACAACAGGGGGTGTAAGTTCTTAATTGCACAATAGTATTCCTCCCCCCATTCTTTCCTCCTGTTTAAGATTCCTCTTTTTTTCAGGCAATGTTGCTTTCCTCCTTCCCTTTAGCCAGCAAGAAAACACATCCTGAGCAATGTCCATGTTTATCAAGTTTTAGGCAGCCTCGCAAGACCCCCGAATCTCAGATTCCAAGTAATAAGCAGCCTTGCAAAACCCATTTGTTCTGAATAGACCTAGCCTCTGGCTTAAACACTGCCCACATATTCCACTTTTTTTGTTTTTTGAAAAGAGGTAGTGGTATCAATGCTGTGACACTTCAGCAGGTTGAGTCACTTGGAAGGTGTCCCGAGAACCCCTTCCTCTATGTACCTTTCTCACATTCTCTTGAGAGCCATGATCCCCTCAAATCTCCATGAGAAGCTGAGGAGCTGGAGACCTCATCTTCCATATCTGCTTCCTGCTGAGGATGGTCATTGCCTCTACCTATTGGGGATCAACGGAGTTTTCACCCTATCTGATCTATAAGGGGAAAAATGTCTCAAGATCTTCCATGTTGACTCCTTTGGTCAGGATGAGCTGGAGTCCTTGCCAGGTGACATCTACATTCCAATGGTCCCTAGATAAGGAGGAACAGACCTAGTTTGTAGATTCAAATGCTTTGGCCTGAAAAGCAGACCTCAAAGCTATCACTATGGGATGGAGTCTGCAACACCCAGGCATCACCGCCTATCCAAGAATGGCCTAGGGGATTATACAATTAATAAGTATGAATTTACTTCTAATAGGATAGTAAGCTAAAGTCTAACAAACCCAAATAAGTTTAATCATCACATATTACAAATTTTAGAATGACTATTGAGGCTGTGGATGGGATATTTTAGAAGTACAATCAGCAGACACAGATTACAAGTTTTTCTCTAAATGATTAATTCAAACTGAGTCAGAGGTTATCTGGGAGTCACAAGTTCTCTCAGACACATTCTCCTCAATGGTGGGATCAGTTTCTTGGGATTCGTGCTTAAGCAATCTCTCTGGTACACAGATAGTTTATAAATCTCCTGGAAAAACACAAACAAACCCTCTTCTCCATATTAGTGTTGGATATGGTCCCCACCAATGACCAGTAGCCATATTTTTTTCTAATATTTTGTCTCTAAATGTTTCTAAATTTTCATATTCCTGCACTAACTTTGTTGCAGTAGCAGATCATGGCAAGAGGGCTTCATGATCCTCAGGTAAATGAGAACATGTGGACCAATGGTTCCAACATTCCTGTATTAACATCCACAAGGTGAAGTCATGTATAGGAATTTTTTCAGGTCCATCAGCCACACACCGATCACGTAGCCATTTCCCCACTTTTTCTCATATCTGAATGGTAATGGTTCCCTCCTCTGGAAATGAAGGACAAACTCTTTGTGCAAAAATCCAAAAATTCTAAAAGCTGATGCCTTACAACATTTCTATCTGTAGCTTGCAACATACATTTTAATTTATCTACATAGAGATCTCTCTCCTTAGATCCTGAATATCATGTTTTATACATGGCTCTCATAATGTGTTCCCACCTACCTCAGTTGTCAAAAGCTGATGGCATTTAACACTCTTTTAATAACGTATGCCTTCCAGGAGCCTTCCCTCGCCTGACATTTAGAGTTCCTGTGTAGTCAGGTCCCTGTTGGGTGCCATTTACCCCATGACCTGCATGGGGAGAATGAAACTGCAGGGAAGTTAACAGAGAATTAAGAAGAACACACACACACACAAAACACATTGACATAACAGATAGCAAATCAGGGACCAGGTGATTTCCTGTGCTCTGATAGATACAGAGAGGCTTTTCAGGTCTGCAGCAGTTTTATTTTGCATTCCAAAAACTACAGGGGGTGTAACTTCTTAATTGCAAAACAATGTTGCCCACCCCCATTCTTTCATACTGTTTATGATTCCTCTGCTTTGCAGGCAATGTTTCTTTCCTCCTTCCTCTTAGCCAGCCAGAAACCACATTGTGAGTAGTGTCCTCGTTCACCAAGTTCTGCACAGCCCTGCAAGAGCCTTGAAAACAAGATTCCAAGTACACATGAAGCCTTGCTAAACCCATTTTTTCTCAATAGAGCTGGCCTCTGGCTCAAATGCTGCCCACAATTTGATGTCCAGAAGACATTTTTAAAAGAAAGGGACAGGGAATCTTTACCTAGAAAGTCTTAATTCCAATGAATTTAAGCAAACTTCCTTAGCTTATATGCCTTTAATGCTTTACCCAGTCTCTTTTAACAAAATTAAGAAATCAATCTATCACTGGTTTCTAGCTTTTCTCAAAACAGTATACCAAATGTTGTAGTAACAAGTGTTAATTTGAAATATTTCTACATCAGAAATATCATTTCACCAGGTGTGGAGTAAACCGCCACATCTGCCACTGAGGAATGCCAAGACAGGCAACGTCTTGTTATCTTTATATGTATTAAAGAGGATCATGCAAACTTAGATGGTTCTCATATTTGAAGTGAGTCCTATAAAATAACCTTGATGATCTAACTCGAACTTGAGATCTCTGATGAAGGTCTGGTAATCTATGCCGTCCCAAATACGTGAACAATGGACCCACAATCAGAGAGAGCAGTGAGTGTGTTTGTTCCAGTTTAGAAACCAGTGATACCTACTGTCCTGTTACTTCACTCTAAGAGGTAAGTTTTCCAGTGATCACAACATTAAAAAAAAAGTCCTTTAAAAGTGAAGTGTTTGTGTGCTCCCATTTCTTTTGAGATGTGCAGGGAAATAGCTTGAGCAAATAATTACAATTGCAAATAAAGATTAATTATAATTTTATTTTCAGTTCTTTGTCGCATTAGAATAACAAATCTTATTAGGACTGAAAGATTCTATTGTTTGTTTCAGTCTAAACAATTCAAATTTTCAAGCCACAATAGCTGCCAATATTAGTAATTGTTTTACTATGTATTTTCTACAGTAAAATTGTTGAGGTAAAAGCTCAGAATTGGAAAAATGCTCTAAACCCATAAACATGTCTATTTATGGAATACTACAATGTTTGGAAACTTAAATTCAAATGCTATCTAAACTACTTATAACTACAGTTTATGAAAGTCAACCCTTAATATATGTAGGTTAATTATACTTTTTCTGGTAAAACAAAATGTTGAATTTTTACTTTATATCTACAATTGGACCTATTACAGAAGTTATGTGATTGCTTTTTATTCTAGCTTTTTTAGAAGTCTTTCAGATTAAATGGACAAATGTAATAAAGTAATCATTATATATATACATGAATTGTTAGTAATTTAAATATAAAATATGGAAACAGTTTACATATACTGGCAAGAAAGACAATCTACCTGTTTTTCACATTACTAACTTTAAAATAAAATACCATTTTGTTTTTCAAAGTTGATTGAATGCCCCATGATCGCATACATATTTCTATTATTTAAGCAGTGAGAAAGTAAAATACCTAATGGGATATTTCAGTTTTTTTAGAAGTGCTGTTTAAGATAATACTTAGAGTTCTTAAAGTATCAGCTGACTTTAAATACCAATATGCAATGAATTTTGCACATTAACCTATATATACTTGATTGAGAAAACATATTATCTGAACAACTTACACTTACAACTTACAACAAACATTTTCATAATTTACTAGTTCTGAAGACTTTAACTCTTTTGTAAAAAGCTAATATGTTTATTTTCAACATCACATTTGTTTTCAATTTAATTTTTAAAAAATGAGACTAAAAAACACAAAGTTATAAAACATTTTGTACAATCCTGTTCTGATTTCCTTTAATAATATGCTTTGGAAATTTGCAGAAATCTCATTATTATAAAAAGATATGCTAAACATGCTGAAAAATTAATTTTATTTACTGTAACACATATGTGTTTATTTATTTAGCTTCTATGAGAATTTTGTAAAATTTATTTTTATTGTTAGACTTATTGGGGTGACATCTATTAGAAAGGATTACACAGGTTTCAGACATATAATTCTACAGTGCATTGTCAAATAAAGCTTTATATGTGCTAACAGGATGTTAACATCTACATTTTAAAAACTGAAGTTGAAATGAATCAAAGGAAATGTACAAAAACTTCAAAAATTTAAGTCATTAAAGCCTCTTTTTTCCATACTACATGGCTGAATACAATACAGACAGTCTGTGTATGTGTTTACATCTGGGTGTGTGTGTGTGTGTGTGTATTTGTACATGTGTGTGTGTATTCCTTCATCAAGTGAAACATATATTAACTATCAATATGTGCCAGACTCTTTCCTAATACCAGAATGTGCCTATCCCCTAAGACATGAAATCTTGTGGAAATAAACATGAAAATATAGTATTCAACGAGCATATATTACAACCTGCCTTGTTATAAGAGTTCTAATTCCACTCAGCCTAGTAAATACTTTGGAATCAAAACTGAAAAATTTAGAATACATGGAAGGGAGACACTATCTAAAACATCACTTAAATAATAAAAGTCTTCCCATTATTAAGAAAACTTAGCTGAGTTTTACCTAGATGTGAAATCTTTCTTCTTCCCCAAAAGTATTAAAACTTAGTGTTAGCACTTAAATAAGTATATATTTGGCAATTACTTGTAAATGTTCAAGTAATTAGAAACATTTTAAAATGTTTCCTACAGCAAATTTAATGTTACTAAAATATCATTACATTTACATATTTGAATTAAAAATAAAAGGCACACAGCACACACTATATGCAAGTTATTGGACTAACAATATTAAGTATAATGAGGAATGGCATATGACATATGACATTTTAAATGTTGCATTGCCCCTCCTTTGGGAGAAACATCAGAATTTCATGTGTCAGTATGAACAGACCATTCAATTGTGACATCAAGTTTGTCAACAGGACAGGAATTACTGGGATGCCTCCACTTTTAACATTGCTATGCTTGTGTTAGGATTTTGTTTTAGTTCTAATTGTTTGCTTTTCAAGCCTTTTAATATAAACTCTTTACATTTTAAACTGTCAAGTTGTGATGTTTCTTTCTGTGTTAAGGTGATCAAAAGTTTAACATGACAATGATTTAGTTGGCCCAAAGTTTTAAAACTATGTCTGTACATGGCTACATTTTACACTAATTTAGTATATAGAAAGATTGAACTCGTCTTTAAAAAAGTAAAGTGCTATCAGATGATTCCACACAGAAATAATTTCAATTCCCAAAGCACCATAGAACACAGACTGATTGATACTAAAATTTGGTGCGCCTAAGGTAGAAGACTGAAATGCAACATAACATTCTCTAAATAGGACAAACTTTAAAATAAATTTATTTTTGCTTGGTGTGTGTTTATGTATATTTTTTCTAAAGATTTGGTGAGTGTTCCATAAGAATTGTACCTGACCCCTTTCATCAGTTAGGAATCTCTAACTGCCCTTTTACAAAAATCTGTCCACCTCAACACCACCTAGGGCCACCACCCCTTTAATCTTGGCACTCTTAGAATTGTCTGAAAGAAAAAAGGTGGGTATCATGTATTTTCCAACTTTTTATCAGTACAGGCAGGAAACAAAAGTCAAAGATAGAAAGTGCCACCAAGAAAACGTTCTAGTTTTATTTATTTATAGGCCCTTTTATTTCTGTAAACATACACTGAAACATAGGATCAGAATAGCTAATGAAAAAATGCAGAAAGAAGGCATTAGCTTTTCTAACCATGACTTTGAGAAAGTTAATGTGTATTGTCATTTCATGTTCACTTTTGGTATTATCTACCATGTAATATAACAATTTAATAATATATAGTAGGTAGGTGATTTTGCATTTCATGCAAGCACTACATAGAAATCTTGTTCTGCCTGTGGAGATAGTGGCCTCCTTATTCTTGCAGAGATCCAATTAAGTTTTGGTGGAACAGTTTTAACAATCACAACAAAAGAGATGTGGTTGGTCTTTTTATTGTATGGGCAAAGAGAAGACAACTATTATGCTACAAGGAATTCATAACTGTTTAGAAATGTTACATCCACATCAGTGGCAATCCCAGAGCCTGTTCAGCAACTTCCTCTAGAGTTTTATCATTACTTCTGTAGGATGTTTTGAAAACTGTGGGAATGTTAGAGGGGCTAAAAGTTTTCATGCAAGATTCCAAACCCATAAATTATGTTACTGTGAAGTAAAACACAACTTTTTTCCATTTTAAAAAGGAAGAATGAAACAATTAGGTTAGTATTTTCTGTGATGATTTTCTTCTGATGTGGGTTCACCTTCTCAGATATGCCTACACTTTACAAATCATCTGCATGTTCCATGCTTGAAAGTGGGATCACTCAGAAAACACACCACATAGGAAACTCAAACATTAGTAAAGAAGAATGGTCATCACAGCTAAGATCACAAGTTATTCTTCTGAGAATGTATAATACTTGTTCAAAAGAACAAAAAAATGAAGAAAAAGTTAAAACATGAATTTCAGTAACTGTTCTGTCTGCTCACAGAACAAGGTAAACAGCAAGTTGGAGAAGACACTACAACCTCTGCATATCATGTGACAGCACGGTGGGTCCAAGTTAGGTTTCGAAGGGCACCATAGGAGATGCTGTATCTCTTAGGTTTCATGCTTACATCACTAAGCACCTAAATGGTGAAGACTTCTCTGCTCTAGGACAAATATGCAGAGGAATCAATGTAATTATCTCTCTTTTTAACTGTAGCCATCACAACGTTAACTTTACTGCAGAGTGGTTTTTGCTAAATTTCAAAATGATCACTGTGTCATTATTTAAGTAATACAGTAAAGTGGCATAAAAGGCAGAAGAAACAACTTTGAGGAAGTGAAAATCAGTTATTACCCCATAGATTGTGCAAGGCAGAAGTCATGGACACAAAGAATCAGATCCAATTTTATTATAAGGGACAGGAGTTCTTGTCACTTTACAGCCTCTTGTCACAGTCAGGGCAAAATTAGTGCTCCTGATGGAAAACAAAGGGCTTTTTGGCCAGGTTTAGGAGCATTTTTTGCAGTGGAAATAGTAGTCATGCTAGGATTGTTCTTCAAAAGTCACCATACGGTAACACTTACAAAATCTAGTGATGAGGTTCTTGCATCCCGTACACTCCTTGGCCACAAAATTCTTGTAACAGTCCACGCATTAATACTGATGCTGCACAGTGAGGACAGGCTCCCCAGCCAGCTTCTTATAGCAGGTAACACACACAAAGCACTAAGCATGCCAGAGCTGGTCTTGGTAAGTCATTCTGCCAGATGCGTTGGCTTTGTTGCACTCCATGAAAGGCTTTGCAAACGTGGCCTTGTGTCAAGTCATACAGGAGAACTCCTCCCATTTAGAAATCTAGTTTCCAGTTTCAATGATTTGTTTGTAGTTGCTGCAGGAGAAGCACCCTTTTCTCCAGAAAGTCCCCTTGTACTTTACGTTCTGACCTCCTGCCACTAATGACTTTGTAGCAGCCCTTGAAATTGAGGGAGTCTTCCAGCATGGTACACTTTTTGCACAGAATCTTGTTGTTTTTGGCCACAAAGGTCTCACTGGCTGAGGGTTGAAGTCACTTGGTAGAGCAAAAGCAAGTGTCGTGCTCATAGCTGTTTTTATAGTGCAACTCTTTGTAGTCTGTGGCAATAGCTTGCCACAATTCATCCAGGTGTTGGCACAGAATTGTAAAAGCAGTTTAGGTAGCAGTACTGGCTATCCTTCTTCACGTATGCCTTCTCCTGGATGAGATTTCTGCAGTAGTCGCAGTCAAAATTCTCAGCCATGGTAACGACATTTTACTAAAGTGACCTCACACTGGATGTATGGAGAATGGATTTATTCAGCAAGGGCTAAGATACAGTTGTCAACAAATTTTCAATGTGCTGCCTGAAGGTGCTTGGTAGTGCACCTTTTCTTGCCCTGTTGCTCCCTGGATCCAGACCAAGATGTGGTGGTGTCTGCAGCAGCTATGGCAATGCCACCGAGGAAACTTCCAGAACTATGAGCCAAGTAGCCTGGGTCTGGTCTACAACCAGGAAGGTCTAGGCCTGTGCAGGTGTGGGGCCTTCCAGTTGTGTGGGGAAGGTTCTCACCTGACCCTACAAATCTGAACAGAGAGAACCTATGCACAATGGGGTTTGGGCCTGGTGTTGCTTTCCCTGAGAGACTACTCTGTTCAGTGTTCATAAGGTTGCTGGGACTCTAGAGGAAGGTAAGAATATGGTTCTACTCGAGTCCATGGATTTTATTTTAGAATTTTCTAGAACACCAAGGAGCACTTCTAAGCTCTCCAAACACTTCCTAACAAGAGAGGGGTTTTCAAGAAATTTTGGGGGCTGAGCCCAGGCTGTTTTTTAACTTAGAATCCCATGAACACCCCGCCTTAAGTCACTGGGCAAGGCTTAAAATGTGCCAAGGCCCAGACTGGGTGAGAGGGGCGAAAATAACGTCCAGGCATCATGTTGGCAGGACCTCCATGAAAAACTGGGAGTGGTCCAGAAATGCGCTAAAGAGTGAAGCTTCTCTCTCTAACAACCTAATAGACTGCTGGGCTGCAGTGACAAAGTTTTCCTGAGTTGGTATGGGAGGGCAAGATAAAAAAGGCCTCTGGTCATTGGCCTTGCTTCTTTAGACAGGCCTCCAGAAAAAAGCACAGCCTGAGAAGGCTCCAAAAGAGTTCCTGACAGAGCCTGCCAATGGCGCTGCTGCCCCATGAGCCCAGGAATGGTTCAACCAACACACAGGGAGAAAAATGAAACACAGGCTGAAAGGGCAACCAGAAAGCTGAGGCTCAAAGCACTGACATGACCAGAAAATCTTACCAATGCTGCTCTTGTGAGCCCAGCTTCATCAGAGTTGCTCCTCCCAGGACCTAGAAAAAACAACATTGGAATTCAAAAGTGTGTGTGTGTGTGTGTGTGTGTGTAAGTTTAGGTGAAAGTACCCAGAGGGTTTTGCATACAGTGGAGAGTGGAAACCCTGCACCAGCTTAGGTTCGCCAGTTCCCAAGACTCAGTTGAACAGGCTAGATCTGTGATACTGAGTGAGAAGCCAAAAACTTATTTTTAAAAATGTTGCACCTCACTTCATCTGTGCTAGTATCATTTTTTTTTGTTTACAACCTCATGTGAACTCATGAAGTCCCAAGCCAAAACTTACTTACTGATTACTCAGAAGAAGAATCAACTGTATGCTCTGACTCCTAGAAAGCATTGCAAGAGTACAGACAGATTATTGTCAAGGATTCTGCATATCCCCAAAGAGATTACCAAAGTGGAAGGAAAGCTCTCCTAATGTGCAGAGAGATTGGATGATGCAGCAGCACAGCATCTCATTTTGTAAGAGAAGATCTTTGCTCTAAAATTTGTAACTCCTGCCACCCATATTTTTAATATTTCAGAGGAAATATCTGACTGAATTTTGCTAAAGCTGGACTACTTTACCCTACCCCAGCCTTAACATATATTTTGTTTATAAAGTGAATAAAGTTTCTACTATGAAAAACAAGGAAAAATAAATGACTACCTGTAAGAAGAAAATATGGGGAGTTCCCTGGTGGTGTAGTGGCTAAGGCTTGTACTCCATGAATGCTGCAGTCTGTGTTCTATTCCCAACAAGGGAACTACCAACATAAAAAATAATAATAAAATAAAAAAGAAGAAAATACTAATACCTTTCCTATTAGTAAGACAGAATATAAAGTATAAAAATATGCTTTTGTCCTGAGACAGTTTTTTTTTCGAGGTGAAATAATATATAATTCTATCATTTATATTATAACACAAAGGATATGGACTTGGAAGTTTACAAATACCTTTGGAAGTATACAAATAATTCCAGTATGTTTATGGTCAAATCCTAAAATAAAAACAAAAACAAAAGAGCAAACAGAAAACATAATAGACTTGTGTTGCATTAGATTCTCTTTGAATTGTGTGTATTAAATTTCATGAAAATGCACTTTAAGTCAATTTATTGAAATTTGCTCATATTATTCTATTGAAAATTATTGCAATAAATTTCCCTAAAAGTGTCTTTTAAAGGAATAGGAATTTGAATATGTAAATAACTTGAACAGAATGATCATTGATAAAATGAAGGGGGGTCAATTTGGTCTCATTACATTTATCTCTTTACAAAATGCTGAAATAATTTGAAGTGAATCCAAGTGAAAATATTTCAAATAAACTGCCATGACGTATATTTCGAAAGAAACAGCAGGTAAATGCATTTTCTCAAGCTTACTCTGACTTCCTCACACTAAAAACAAAGTAATGAGTCATGTTCAAACAAAAACATTCCCCTGAGTTAATTACTGATAACATTAATTTTCTGTTTCATGAACAGTTGTTGAGATACTTTCTAAACATTTTTCTTTTCCCAGTACAATTTATACTTAAGTAGTTTGGAAGTGTGTTCATTTAAATGAGGAATTTTGCTCAGGAAGTTATTCAGAATGTCATAAAAGTAGTCATAAACAGAGGCCTTCAATTCCTGCAAAGGGCTATGGCCCAGAACATCTGTGGTGCACACAGAAACACTGATAGGGCACTTTCCACATTGTCCAGTGCACTGGTGTAATAACTCATATTTCCTTCAAATCTACAGAATGCTGCTTCAGCCATGTTGGGTCAGATGGTTATGTTTCATTCCAGTGATTCTCCAGGGCCACTATCAAATTCTTCCATATCCCTCATAAGCTTTCTCTTGTGAGGCACTATTTTCTTAAATCCTCTCATATATTTTCCCTGAATGTTCCTCTGGCTAATGTCCAGGCCTGTGTTTGCCATATTTTTGTTGTTGTTTGTTTTAATTTGTAATCTCATGAAGATAATCTCTCTCACCTTTCAAAGAACTCACTTGAATATCTCATTTCATGCTGTGTGATACTGTAATTTCACAATGAAATTACAAATGAAACTGTAATTTCTTTTTCAAAGTGTGAGAGAGCATGCACCAAACTTAACTCATATGGAATGACAGAATCAGGTCTCACTTTTTACATATCACTTTTCTTTCTGTTGTACCATGCTGCTTTAGAGATTAGAAAAGCTTGAGTGTAACTAGCAGCAGGACCAGCTCTTTTCTAGGAAATTACAGAGACGACCACCTCTGCTTCTCCTTGAAAATGTAGTATTCTTTGAAAACTTTGCTTCTAAAAGATGACTAAACTAGCACTCCTTAGACTAGTTAACCGCCTTCTCTCCCAACATTTAAAAATGCTGAGATCTTGTCCCATGTCAAGAAGACATTTTACAGGTGAAGTTACTAATAGGATTCTCTAATTTGTAATTTTCTGCGCTTGGTTATTGGTCAGCTGTATCAAGTTCTCCCCTTTTCCTTTACTTCTCCTCTCATGGTAAATTCTTTAAAAATATGAGCTGTGTTTTTCATTTCCTGCCTCATTGATTTTTCTCCTAAGGTAATGTTCAAATAGTGATGAGTGATTTTCCGACTGACCATACTAAAATTAAATAACTCATACTTCAAGAACCTCATCACCTTTTTTTTTTTTTTTTGCTTTTTGGTACGTGGGTAGTTCCCTGGCTGGGAATTGAACCCAGGCCACAGCGCCAACAGCACCAACGCTGAAGCCCCAAGCCACTACACCATCAGGGAACTCCCCTCATCACTTTTCTAATGGTAATTATAAGGTTAAATTTTCCTGACTAGTTTACTGAAGCAGCTGTTATTCATAATTAAATTGGAAATATGTGTGGCCTCAGGCATCTTTACCCAGCCACAGGACCCTATTCTTCTTTTTTTTTTTTTTTTTTAATTCATTTTTATTGTTAGACTTATTGGGGTGACATCTGTTAGCAAGGATTACATAGGTTTCAGGCATACAATTCCACAGTGCATTGTCAACTTGATGCATAATAAGTTCACCACCTAATGTGACCCCTCTTTCCATCCCCTTATATTTAGCTTCCCCCCCTCCTCTCCCACCCC